>PVKU01012606.1:0-34237 GCA_004027475.1 Anoura caudifer
GGTATGCTTGGGAAGAAAGGAAGAAGGAGTAAAACAAGAAAGAAGTATTGAGAAGCCAAAAGGAGTTGAGGGGTAAAAGAGATAAAAATAGCGAAAAAGAGAAAAAGGGAAAAAAAAAACCACCCCCAAAATTAAAAAACCGAATAACACCAAAACCGCTAATTCTTGCTGTTATCAATCTTGCCAAGCTGATTTTTCTGGTCTTGAAGACTGTAGTGGCCGAGGGGTGACCGTATTGTTTTTTATTCTTTTTATTTTTCCCTTGTTCAGCATTTAGTTTTCTGTGGCCTACTGTCCTCAGAGGTGCCCCTAGATTCTCTGCCCAGGGACCCAGGCACGAACTGTGGTCGTGCGCCCACAAGTCCTGATGTTCCCTGAGTCTTCCTTGCACAGGTTCCAACTGTCCCACGAACAGGGCTCAACCCCTATGGTGCCCAGCGACTGTGCGCTCTGTCGCACCAGGTCTCCCTTGGCGCGCTGATGCACCGATCCCCTAGCAGCTGTTTACAATGTTGCGCGGGCGCAGACCAAGGTGCTCACTCTAGCTCCCGCGTTCGTTCCTCCTGGGGCTATGAGGTCTTAACTCCTGACTGAGATTCCAAGCGACCAGGTTTATGCTGGCGTGGCGGGTCCCTGCTTGGCTGCCCAGGGAGCAAATGTTCCTGCTCCCTCCCCTGCGTCTATCGGCCAGCCCCGGCCTGGTTTCTCGGCCCCGCCCTGGTCTCTGCACCGCCGGAGTACTCTCCTTACCGTCCGGTTTTTCAACGTCCACTGCAATTTTCGATAATCTGTTTTCAAATATGCTGTGTTTCTGGTGTCTGTTTGCTGTGCTGCTTTGAAAAATGTCCCGGTTTAAGACCTATGTGTGGGAGGCAGAGATGTACGTCCTCTTACCATGCCGCCATCTTCTCTCCCGAGACTGTGATTTTCTCTCTTAAGATTCCTCCTGGTACATAACTGATTCCTCACAGTAGGAAACTGGGGACAGGGGGAGCCAAGGAAGAAAGAAGAGTGAGGGAGAATATGCACTTACAGTGCGGTGGTGTGCTGACAATCTTGAACAAGCAGCTTGGGAGAGTAAGGTAGGTGATCTGCAGGTGTTTGCCAATTTCTGGGGTGTAAGTGTGTTCATTGTGCTGATTTCAAGCTACCAAAGTTTTAAGAGCAGTCTTGTAAATTTCTTGAGAATTTAACAATGGGCTCTCAGAAGCCTTGGGAGCTCCTTTCAGCAGTCCTTGCTTCATCATCCTCTTTCTTAACCTCCCCACCAGCTCTGGGAGGAGGTTTTCACAAGGTGATGTTAAAGGTGCCTGAACTGAAACTCAGAAGCATTAAGTAACTTGTTCACAGTCATTAAAGCAGCTGACAGTGGAGCCAACACTTGCACCTAGGCCTTTCTGATCAAACACTTTAGGTTCTTAACTCCTACACTGAAGGGATGTGGATAAAATGAAAGAAAAGAGAAAAGAAGAAAAATGAAAAAAGGAAACAGTAAGAGGCAGCTATGGGCTAGGGCCAAAGACAAGGAGTGTGTCCGAGTGGGACCCAGGGGGGTCAAACCCAGGCCCAAAGAACTATTTTTGATTGTCCAATGGTTTTTGCATTTGTAAAGTGTTGTAAAAGTAAAGAAATAAAACAAACAAAAAAATGTGTGAGAAAGACCAAGGGTAGCCCACAAAGCCCAGAATATTTCCTCTCTGGTCCTCTGTCGCGTACGCAGGCCCAACAGGAATCCTGGGCCTCACCAGCCTGAGGCCCGCTGCAGGAGAGATAGAAAGGGAAAAGGAGACCGATCTTTGCTAAGAACCTCCTACAGCCATGGCACTTGACATGGATTATCTGATCCAGTTCCTAAAATGACCCTAAGATATGGTTTGCCCTTGCTGTCCCCATTTTAGCCAGAGGGAAAGCTGAGCCTCAAAGATGAACTTCCTTGTTTCAATTCACAGCTACCAAGTGGCAGAGCTCAGATTTAGACTTAGGTCTCTCCAGCTCTAGACTCTCACTCTGCAGGTACGGAACCTCTTCCCCCAGCATGCAGCTTCCAGATTTTGTGTTCCTGAGCTGCTGACCAGGAGCTCCTGGCTGACAGAGGAATTAGATCTATACCTTTAAACCAGTGTATGACCAGATAATCCCTACAATAACCTCAGGAACCAAGGCCACATTAGGAGCACAGAGGAGGAAGTGATTAGTTTTGTGCATGATCTGGGCTCAAGGTTTCACAGGTTAGGTGATGACAAGCTGGTCCTGAAATGAAGATGTTCTCTGCAAGGGACAGTATGAACCACCACAGGGGAGAGTGAATGGGTGGGCGCTCTGGGAACTGGTGTGTGCTCTGTGCTTGTGGGGTAGGGCTCACCATGGAGAGATGTCAGGGCGTTCCCCTGGATGGCTAGGTTGGAGCTAGATTAGAAAGGGCTGAGTTCTGGACCCAACATCCTGATACCCCACCATTGCTATGCGCAAAGACCGTTGAGCAGATAGGAAGAAAAAGGGAAAACAGCATAAATTTTTTGGAATTAAATGAGATTACATATGTGAAATGTTTATCAGACATCTTACAACACTCAGAATGTCTAATAAAATAAGATTTGCCACTAATGGAAATATGTTAAACTGAGCATTAAGTTATTTTGTATAAAATATTAATTAAATAACCAGGGTTTCTCATATAATTGATATGAATCCTCAATTAACATTAATCCCAGTGGAGTGTGTTTTCTCTCTCTCTCTCTCTCCTTGCCATGTGATCACACAGCAAGAAGGCAACCATCTGCACAGGAAGAGTGGTCTTACCAGAACTGGACCCTGCCAGCACCCTGATCTTGGACTTCCAGTGTCCAGAACTGCAAGAAAAGAAATTTCTGTTGTTTAAGCTTCATAGTCAATGGTATTTGTTATGGCAGCCCAGGCAGACTAAGATAACCTATTAGAGTAGAAAGCAGCAAAAATGAAAATCACTCTGAGTACTAAAACTAGAGAGACTTTGAACTAAGAAATTAATGACACAAGTGTTAGAAAGCTGAAAAAGCCAGCAGGGGACAGTGAGGCAACTCAGAGATTCATGACAGCAGAAGCTGCTGCCACCCCAACTGCAAGGAAAAAGGGAGGAAGCAGAGTTTTGAGAGCCCAGGGGCAGGTCACCAATCAGAAGCAGAGACCAGAGTGGGTTGAGTGGAGGAAGCAGAAACTTTGGAGCAGATGAAGCCATTGCTGCAAACAGAGAGAAAGAAAAAAAAAAAAAACAAAAAACCCACCCTCACTTCTCCTCCTTCCAATGCCTCTCAATGGCTGAATCCAGCAAGTCCAGGGGACACTAGCAGCTGGAAAACACAGACCCCTGATAACTTCCTGAGTTATGCAGCAGAGCAGGAAGGTGAAGACTGGGTTCGATAGCAAGCAAGCTAATTGGTGGAGTCTGCCAGTGTCTCTTCTTATGAGGGCACTAATCACATCACCAGGGCCCCACCTTCAGGACCTCATCTAACCCAAATTATCTCTCAAAGACCTCACTTCCAAATATTGGGGGTTGGGCCTTCAACCTATGAATTTGGAGGGGATAAAACATTGAGTATATAATGTAGATATTATTTTTCATATTTAATGCTGCTTTGCAAATTAGAAAACCAAGACTAATCTTTCCCCAGATTCTAGCTAACAAAAGTGTGATTCATATCCAGGTCTAGCTGCCTCTAATGAGGTACTATTAACTATTATAGCAGATTGCTTCACAGTGTGTCTGTATAAGGACCCAGTAATTAGATATGGACTTGATGTGCTAACACAATTCAACCAAATGCCTGTGACTTGTACTAGCTTGTGGGAAATGGCCTGTGCTAATTAAATCACACCATGATTGATGGCACAATTTAAAATATAGAAATAACGTCTGTATATCTCTTTACAGTTCACAAAGAGCTTGCCTACCCATTATCTCATTTCCTCATTGGATCTTCACAAAATGCTTGTCAGGATGGAAGGGCAGATGTAGACAGAAACTGAAGGTCAGAGAGAGAAGGTTAATTGCTGCAAGTCACACAGCTATGAAGTGACGGAGGAAAGGGACACTTGAAACCAGACCTGCTGGCTCTTTGTCCCAGTGCTCCCCATTGTACCAGGTAGAACTACAATGTTCCTTAGACATCAACCAAAGTGACAAAGGCCCAGTGGGAGCAGCTCCTACTGTTATAGACTTTTCAAGTTCACCAGATTTGCTTACTGGTTTTTCAGATCAGGGATCTGAGGACTTGCCAGTGTATGTTCTGCCTCTTTCAAGTTACCTAGTACTTTAAGAGATGCTCCTTTAGTCAAAAAAGGGCATAAGTATGGTGAGTAAGAAGGGTTTGCAATGAGAACATCCATCTGAAGCGTGTGCCTGGTGGCAGCTGGCTCCACTGATATTTCAATGATCTTATTTGTGTAAAAATAGATACTTCTGAAGCACTTGAAAGCATTTTGTTCTCTTAAAATAGGTTAACATTCCTCCTTTTTTTTTCACTCCTAATTTGCTTAGTAAGACCTCTTCTTGAAATTTAAAAGTCTCTTCAAAGATATTGGGAAAACTCAGCCTGGCTGGTGTGGCTCATTTGGTTGGAGCATTGTCCCATATGCTGAAAGGTGGCAGATTCACTTCCTAGTCAGGGCACACGCCTTGGTTGCAGATTTGATCACTGGTTGAGACGCATGAGAGAGGAAACCAATAGATGTTTCTCTCTTACATCAACGTTTCTCTCCCTCTCTCTCCCTCCCTTCCCTTCTCTCTAAAATCAATAAGCATGTCCTTGGGTGAGGATAAAAGAAACCCATCACCCAGATTCAAGAACAAGCATCTCCTCATATGTCTCATCTATTAAAAAAAGATATTGGGAAAACTGAGGAATTGTAAAGTTTAAGTGTCTTGTTGGGACATAGAATATTTGATTAATCGATACATTTATTATTTGAGCAACAAAAAATGAGCTTTCTTTACGTGCAGTTCACTGTATTAGGCAGTTTTGGGAGAGAGATGGATTTTAAAAAAAGGAAAATCCTCAAGAAGTGTACCATCTAACCTAAAGGTTTAGACATGTACTACAATCTCTGTATATCAATATTAACGATAATGTAATGAAAGATATCACATGGGAAACAGTGTTCCTTCAAGGCCTGCCTTTGGCAATGGTCACCAACCTTGACTTAGTACTAAAATAGTGTGGCTTTAAAACATAGAAAAACTGCCGTAAATGAGTTAAGGCTCTAGTGAAAAACCCCTAGCCCAGGCCATCTCTGGCCTTTGGCCTTATCATTCTGGTTTCTGGGAAGTTTCCTAAATTAAGTGTTCAAGGCCTCCTCCCTTAAGGACAAGTGGAGGGGCTCTCAGGTCTGAAGGAGAGTTCTGGACCTTCCCACTGGATGTCCTACTTTGCAATTTAACTAAGAGGTTCATTCTCTTGAGGTTACAGCATGTAGTTCTGGTGGGAGGCTGGACCCTGGCCTCCTTGGTCAGTGTTATGCACCAAATGTTATGTCCCCCACAAAATTCACATATTGAAGCTCCAACCCCCAGTGTGGCTACCCTTGGAAATGGGGCCTTTAAGGAAGTAATTAAGATGAAATGAGGTCAGAAGAGTGGAGCTCTGATCCCACAGCATTAGTGTCTTTATAAGAAGAAACACCAGGGAGCTCACTCTGTCTTACACACGTAGATAGAGAAAAGGCCATGTGAAGACATAGTGAGAAGGTACATCTGCAGACCAGGAAGAGAGATCTCACCAGGAACCTGATTTGTTTTCATCTTGATCTTGGATAGTTCTAGCCTCCAGAACTGTGAGAAAATAATTCTTTAAGATTTAAGCCATTGGGCCTATGGTATTTTGTTATGGTGGCCCAAGCAGACAGCCAGGGAGGAGAGGTCTCTTGGGTGCATGGAGTGTGCTTTGTGGGAATTGAGGCATAGGCCCGAGTGGGCTACATGAGCCCTGTGATTTGACTAGAGTAGACATGCGACTGTAAGGAGGCCTGGGGGATGGAGTTACAAGAAGTGCAAACCAGGCTAGATGAGTGTTTTTAGAATCAGCGTGGCGGAAACATGAATTTTAAGGTTCTTTGAGGATGGGGGTAGTGTTGTGGGGTGGGAACCTGACTGAAGAGGGCTGTCTTGGCTTCTTTCTTCTGGGAATTGCCTCTTCCTCCCTCTTTCCAGCAGGATCCCTCAACCTCTCAGAGCAATTTCTGCCTTCTTTCTTTCCTTTGATCTGAGCATCACTTACACCCTTCCTAGCCCCCTCAAAACTCAAACACATACAAATGCAAGCATATCTATATGAAATTATTCTTATTGCAGGATTCTTAGTCTTCCGTTTGATTTTGGAGAGTAGTCCCCACTTACAGAGCTCTGTGGAAAACTTAAGGTATCAAGAAATAGTCCTCTCAGGGATATCTATCTATCTACCCACCTGCCTATCTACAGATATATACATCTCTCCCCTTGGTTTAGAGGGTTGTGGTGGATAGACTCTAAGGTATCCCATGAGCCAGTATTCACACCTTTGTGTAAGCTCCTTCCCTTGAGCGTTGGCAAGACCTGTGACTTATTTCTAACCAATGGAATGGGGCAAAGGTGATAGATATAAATGATTATGTGCAGGTGATTACCTAAGAGTGCAGTGCCTGTTTGCTAGAGTGTCTCTCTCTCTCAATCTTTCTTCCTGTCTCCACCCCCCTTGGTTGCTGACTTTGAAGAAGGAAGCTGCCATGAAGCCTACAGATTCAAGAAAATAAATTCTGTCAACAACCTGAGAGATCATGGAAGCCAATCTTTCCCCGGTCAAAAACACACCCCTGGTCATCATCTTAATTGCAGTTTGATGGGACCCTAAGCAGGGTAACCAACTAAGCTGTCTGCGCCTGGTCCCCTGGCCCCCAGAAACTGTGCAGTGGTAAACATGGGTGGTTTTACAACACTATATTTTTGGTAATTTGTTCCACAGCAGGAAAACCTAATACAGAAGCTTCCAGAAAGAAGGGGAAACCAAAACCCTGAAGTGACAAAAAAAGAAAAATAACAGAAAGCTTTATTCTTCCACACTGGCAATGTTTCATATCTGTTGTCAAAGTGTTTACTAGCAAACTAGCACCCCTTTTCTCCCCTCAAGTTTTCTTAAGGGCTTTACCAACCTCCACCCATCTATTCATTCATTCAATGAACATTTAGTACGTATCCATCACTCTAAGGGTTTCTCCCAAAATTGGATTTATCATCCTGCTAGGCTATATGTGCAAGTAATTGCATGGCAAGGCATGTCAGCTAGTGTCCTGAAAGTGGTGTTTAGAATGTGTGCATACACAGCATCTGTCCCTTCTAGTCATTTGCTCATGGAGTTTACTTGTGGTCTGTTGCAGGACATGGATGGACAGTAAGTTAAAATTATAAAAATAATTGTATAATCACATTTATGATAAAGGGTATAAAAGAAAAGTACAATGGGTGGGCTCCATCTGCAGCTCCCCCCCCCCCCCCCCGCCGGCTACCACGGATGAAAATAAGTCTGCAAAGACATGATCTGCTTGGGGCGGAAAGGTGGCTGATCTCTCAAAGGAGAAGGACCAGGAGCCTTTTCCTCAATGGACTTTTACTGGGTTCATTTTGCACAGGAATATAGGTAAAGCTCATTAATCACTGTCAAGCAGTAAGGATCAAACAATAGATAGCATACAAAGAACTCTGAGGGCCTATTTTGAGTCAGGGTCAGATAGCTAAAGAGCCATAAAACTTTGAGGAACAAACTCACTTCTTGTTTGGACCCTTATTTAATTGAGAGCATTCTAAACAAAGCAAGTTTCACAGGAATTTGCATATTCTTTCTTAGGTCTGATCACCCTAGGGAACCTGCCCTTTCCAGGACAGGGCAGTACCCACTACCAGCATTGTTTCAGGCTATTATCTCAGGCTTAAGTCAGGCAGGGGAAATAAGGCTGCCAAGAGATTAGGAGACCTCTTGCAGACAGAATGAGGACCCAGGCTATGCCATAGCTGAGGGGCAAGGGTCCATCACCCCCTTTTGCTATAGCCCCCCAAGTTTTTCCTTGGGGCCTCCACATGATTGTGCCCGTATTAGGTCATTCCCCCCTTGGGGACTCTTACCTGTCATTGGCTAACCGATCAAGCATTGGGGGCCAGTTATGGATGAAGTAAAAGGAGCAGAAGCGGTGCTCCTGCCAGGGAGATAAGCTTTGTCTCCTTGGTGGCTTGTGGTCCAAAGGTCACTCACTCAGCCATGGGGTGTGGGGGTGGGGGTGGGGGTGGGTGGTGGTTACCCTCCTAAAACCAGTCAGGGAGGTTCCCAACAGTTCAAGGTTATCTCAGAGCATGTAGCAGGGGAACCATCCTAACAAGAGGGGTCAGGGAAGGTTTCCTGGAGGGAGTAACATGTAAGCTGAGTCCTGGAACATAAGTAGAAGTTTGACAGTAGTGGCTGGTGGGAGGGTGGGCTATGGGGTGAGATTCTGTCAGAGGAAATAGCGTGTCAAAGACCATGAGGCTAGAGAGGGCTTGGTATTTTCTAAAGAACTGAGCAGAGACCTGTGTGGCAGGAGCATGGTGAGAATAGTGGGGCAAGTGGGTGGAGAGATTGGCAGTGGCCAGTTTATGCAAGAAATCATCTGTGACATTATTTTTATTTTGAAAAATTCTAAGTGTGTGGATAAAGGCTAGATCTTAGTTTTCTGGCAGGGTATGAGGGGGAGGACAGAGGAGGGTAGACTGAGTTCATTGCTGTGGGAATTAGGACAGAAGACAGGCTCCTTAGCTAGGTGGCCAAATAAGTTCAGCTCAGATGGAGAGAAGTGGGAAAATACAGAACCCAGGTTCCTGCAAAAGCTTAAGGGAAGGGGAGAAGAGCTACCATTCAGTGTAGTGAGAATCTACTAGCTTCTCAGACAGCCAGTAGAGAGCACTACAGGAAGCTTCTGGCCTAGGAATTATGGTAGGTTTTGTGTTTTAAGAGGAATAGAGTAGAATCTATAACCATTGCGCGCACCTGGAGTTATACACCCAAGTGCGGTCTAGCCAAGAGACTCTCCAAACATGAAGGCTAGTGACCTGGGTGTCCTGGCACCCCCAAACAACCAGCAGGACCTTGGCCCAGTCATTTAACTAATCTGGCTCCAGTTGTCTCATCGGATGCGGGAGTAGATGAGCTCAAAGGTTCCACTAGGAAGGATTGTTCACATCTTCACAGGCTAGGGTCATGCAGTCTCGTGAACACTGACCTGAGAGAGTAAATGGTGGGGGTGAATGACGCCTCCGGAAGGAGGACCCACGTCTGTAGTCATGGGAAAGAAGTTCAGCCTGGGCTGCACAAGGAAGGCAGGGAGCCTGCACCCCACAGGGTCTGGGACTCTGCACTCTGCTCCTCTGACCACTGCAGCTTGCGCAATGGAAGATAAAGTCAAATGCTCTGAACCACTGTCGCTGTTTTTTCTTTCACCTGCCAATCTGCCCAAGTCCTCAGACTGCATTATTGTTATTATAATGAAGTCTTTCTTCATAGCACAGATGGTTTAATTAGCTTTATTTCCTGTTTTTTTCCCCTTATGAATCAGTATATGACATAGGATAGTGCCTGCATGCCCAGGGAGGATGGGATAAAGGACCAAACTTGGTGAGCTCATAGCTCTGGGAGAGGGAGAGAAGGTCAGGGTAGGAGCAAGGCTGAGAGAGGAAGGAAGAGCCCAACAGACAAAGCTTGCTCTGGCTGCTCCTTCCATATTGGCACTCTGTGACCCAGCCACAAATAATGCTGTTGACCTGGGAAAACCATCCCCTAGTTGAGTCTGGAATATTTTCCTTGCCTTGCATCAGTCTTACTACTTATCATATTCCTTGTTTCTTGGATGGTTTTGTCTGGAAGAACTTCTTCAAGAGGTGGTGTGCCAATCTAGTAGAAATTCACAAGGCCAGAGGCTGCTGCATGCTCTTGATTTTCCTGCCTTGCAGATAAAATCAGGCCTGAGGAGTGAGGAGCCTGTCTGAACTTGGTGACCTCGATGCCAAACATTTTTGGGATATTCCATAGGAAAGTGGATTGTTGCATTTTTTTTTAGGATTCAACTTTCTGGGTTATCATTTCTTTTTAATTTCAGAGAAAGGTCTTCCAAAGTTCCAGGCCAAAGAGCAAGATACAATGTTCGATGTGCCTCATTAGCTGTGTGTTCTTAGCCAAGTTCTGTAACCCATCTAATTTCACTTTCCTCCCCAGGGAAGTGGAGTTAATAATAATGCCTACATGGAATGGCAATGAGGATTAGGTAAGGTAATTCAAGTTCTGGGGCCAAATGGCTACATGTCACCAGCAGTTCAGACCCAGGAGAGCCAAATCAGCACTGTGAGGATCTGAGTGGCAGGAAGGAAGAAGGAGGAGGAGGCAGCATAACTGAACCTCAATTAGGAAAACACATAGCTCAGTGGGCCTAGAACACACGCTTTAGGGTCAGAGGACCAACTCCCAGTTCCATATGGGCAATACTTTCTTCTCTGAGCCTCAGTTTGCTCAGCTGCAAAATTGGAATGAAAATAGTGTTTGTTTTATTGGGTTGTCTCAAGAATTAAATGAGAATGCATTGTGAGAGACTTGCTAGATACACAACAAATGTGTTTCCTCTTCTTCTAGAGTCATCAGTAGACTACATTTACCAGGCTTTTTGCATGCATGTGAAGCTGTATGACTAAATTCTGGTCAAAGGAATGTAGGTAGAAGCGATCTATGATATGTAGTCTAAGGCTCACCCCTAAAACCTCTCTGCTTTATACTCTTTCCTTGTCTGCTGGGTGGATGCAGAGGGTTCAGGGCTCAAGGAAAGTGGAGCCATTATATGGAAGGAGCCTTGGTTTCTGAATGACTGTGTGGAATGTAGCTCTTCTTTCTCTGCCCTTGCTGACCTGCATCGAATCACGGCTTGAACTATGGAGATTTTTAGAGTGTTTGTTAAAATATTTAGTCTGTCCTGATTTATTCATTCTCATAAAGTTCATAGTAATTCTTCAATAAGTGTTAGCTGTTATTGTTTGCTTCCTGACTGGAACGGATGAGTAGGCTGTTCCAAGCCCATCACACTTAAGTAATGCATTTTAATGTTACACATGCATTTTTGTTCTCTTCTCTGGCTAGAAGACTGACTCCTACCTAAATCTTTGGATTCCCCCCAAAAGAAATTAAATGATTCATTCCTTTATTAATTTCTTCAATCAATAAGTATTCACTGGAGGACTATTAATTATATAGTTTGATTAGGTGCTAGAAAATGCAGAGATGATGGCACCATCTTCATGGAATCTGCAATTGTGTAAGAGACGCCAACATGCAACCAACCATATTATCATACAGAATAAAATGTGTGCTCTCAGTGTCACCTAATCATCATAAGTTGTAGCTTATGACACTTTATTTCTTAAGAAATCCAATAAAATAAAATTTAACTCCCCCAAAAAAGAAAGAAAGAAATCTGTAATATTCCTTCAGAATTCAAGCCAGGGCAGGTCTATGGGGGAGTTTGGCCACTGTGCCGGCAACCTTCCCGTCTACTTCCCGTGCTCAGGGAGACAGAAGGGGGTAAGGTAAAGCAGGGACTGTTGTTCCATTGGAAACCAATGTGTGTCTGTGCGGTGCTCTTCTGTGTCATCTTACAGCCTTCCTGGTCCCTCCCTCCCTTCCTCCCTCCCCAGGATCCAGCACCTGTGTGACTCTGGGTGCCTGCTCCATCGGCACTGTGCTCCTGCGTCCTGCTTTCAGTTGTGACAGCCTATAATGCTGGTTCTCTTCAACTTGCCCCTTCCCTTCCTAGAGCTCAGCTTTCCTATATGTAAAATGGTCTGCTAGACTGGAACTCAGTCGCCGAACATGCCTCATTCCCTTCCATCCATTACCAACCACACTGATGCATCAAGGCACTCACTGTTGCTGAGCCCGAACCCACTCAGGTCATTCCAAACCTCCTCAATACAGATTTCCAGTTGGCTCCAGCAATCAACCATTGTTGGCCCCAAAGCTAGATGATCTCCTGGCATCTTTGGTAATAAAAATTATCTCTCACCCCTTTAAACTTATTTTTTAAGTACTTTTAGATATATAACCTGATAAGCACATTGAGAGTGGCAAAGTTTCTATTATTTTTGTACCCTTTCCCTTCTGTGCTTGGCTTTCAAGGAGAGCTCAACAAATATTTGAGGACTGAAAAGGACCTCTCCATCCCCATCGCCTGCTCCCCTCTTCTGATCTTTGCTTCTGTTCTCTTACAAATAAATTCCTTCTCATCCACAGGTACCGATCTCATTAGCACTGCCTGTGTGACCTGGAACTACATGACCTCATAGGTTTATCTAGTCTATCCCTCCGCTCCCAAATAACCGACTTCCACAGTCCTTCCAAGGCTCACAAGTGCTGAGTGTGGTGGAGAAGGACAGCTGTCAGGGCCAAGAGTTTTTACTTGAAATGCCTGCTGGTAAAAACCAATGCAAGGTCACCCAAAGAATTTCAAATCCTGATCTTGGATTTTTCTTTCTGAATATATCATTAGGTCTGACGGTGTGCCAGACAGGCTTGGAAGCAAGGCTTTCTAACAGCTTTTTTCATTCAGTATTATTTTTAGGGCAGATCTGTTTCTTATTGATTGGGGCTTCTTGGGCCCCTCTTTTGCCTTGCGATGCTCAGGGCAACTTGGCAGCCCTCCGAGAACTTTGTTTGCCCGGAGGTGCTGTTGGCTGCCTCTGTTGACTGGCAGGTACAGGCCTGGGCTGAGGTTGCCTTTGTTCTTTCACAGCAGGTTGCTTTTTCTTGGGCTTGGATGGCTCAGCAACAGTTATTGGATGCTCTGCAGGGTGGGAGCCTTGAGCTGCACAGTTTGTGTTGGAAACTGTGTATATTGTTTTGGGTTAATCTCACGGTGCCTGCATTTTTCCTTTTTATCTGACAGGGTGAATTGTATGGCACGGGAATGGGGTGGGAAAGGGGTCATGCACAAGTCACTGCAGCCTGCATTGTATCATAGAGGGCTCGTTCCCCAGAGCGAGCAGAGAGGAGCCAGCACAGGTGCTGGTGAGACAACTGTTTAGATTCAATCATTAAAGCTGTAAAGCTGCCCTAAGGACAGGTAGGGGAAGGGGGGAAAAGAGACAAAAGGACGACTAAAGAAGGCAACGGATCAGGAAGGTAGGAAGAAGGTAAAAAAGTGGGAGAAAATGTTTCTTTCATAAATCCCTTCGAGATTACTTCAGCCATATCCTCTGAGAATCTATTATATAGAATCTGTTATATACACCAATTATGCAGCTCACACTCTATACAGATGTGTGACATAAATGCCACTCTGGGCTTGCTTTCCTCTCCAAAATTATCCCACCCAAAGGCCTGAACTCTATTCCCCAGGGAGTGACCACCAGAGCCTTTTGCTGTGCTGCTTGCATCTCCCACTCTTAGTTCCTCAGGCTCTCAGTGTCTCCACACCCGAGACTGCAGCCTCCCTGAAGCCTCCTCAAAGATGCCGATTTCTTCAGGGAGAAAATAAATCCACTTATGCCAAGAACCTCATAAATGCAGAAAGCTGACTAAGAGTTGCAGGGTAACGATGTTATTCTGATACCTCTTCTGGCAGCCATCTTGCCATTAGCTCACTTTTTGGTTTGGCACATTTCTCATGAATCTGTGCTTCCCCTGTCTCACACTTTTCCCTCAGTCTGAAGCTATCTTTCAACTGTCCCTTTTCCCCTCTGACACTATTTGACAGTGGGTATTTCCTCAGTTATTTCTCTGGAAAATAAATTTCCTTGCATGTGGAGAGATCTTGACAGTTTACAAGTTGTCTTCATAAGCTTCATTAAAAAAAGGAAGAAAAAGAAATATTCAAAGCGACCCTCCAAAAATTCAGATTATTAACTCAGTGCTGGTAGAGCTGGGACTTAAGACTAGGTTGTGTCACTCCATGCCCTGTGTCCACCTGCCTTTCGGGAGGAGCCAGGAGCTCTCGTAGAGTGACGAAGGAGCAGTAGGAAGCTGGATCTCTGAGGGTAGGGTGGAGGGTGAAAAGACATATGGAGTAGAAACCAAGGTTGTGCTCCACGTGTATATCACAGGAAACTTCCTGTTCAAGTCACTGAGGTTTTCTCTTTCTCAGGACCCCTTCATGACTTGCCTGTTTCCTTTCGTTTTTGTTCACTATAGTTTCTGACCATGGTTACTCTTCATTTACTCATTTGTTTCCTCATTCATTCACTCACTCTTTATCCAACATTTCTTGGTGTCTAGAACATTCTAGGCAGTGGTGTTTCTCTTCTCTTGTCTTTCTATGGAGGAGCACGGGCCCCTGCATAGCCTCAGTGCTGATGTTCCTGTCCTGGGAGCCAGAGACAGTATTTTCGAGAATTCTAGCAACAGGAGGTAAATGGGGACATCCTGTGCAAGAGCTCAAATGCCCCATTTTCACTGATACTTTCAAACAAAAACTACCACGTTTTTCTATTAATACACATAAGATTAAGGGAAGACATATTTTCATTCCCGAGAAGCTGACACTCCAAGCCTTCCACCTTCCAAGAACCTCTCAGATGGAAGCTGTATGTGGTGGTAACCTACTTCATTTGCTTGCCTCTCCTCGGTGTGCTTTCCGCACGTGGCTTCTATACACAAGTCCCTGGTTTGCCCTCCACACCATTGGCTGTTCTTTCTCAGGCTTCTGCGAGGTTTTCTTCTCTTCGTGCTGGAGGCTCCGGGGCTCAGTCCTTGTCTTTCCTCTCTAACTACACTTACCCCTTTGGTGATCTCATCCAGTCTCAGACCTCTGAATGCCCAACCTGCCCCCCACCCCCACTTTCATTTCTCTACGCCAAATCCAGGCTGGTGCATAACTGTGTAATTGACATTGCCACTTGGATGTTTAATAGACACACCAAGCTTAATAGCTTAACAGAAACTAACTCCACACCTTTCCTCGTAGACCTCCTTTGCCTATAGCTTTCTCTGCTTCAGCTACTGGCAACTCCCCTTTTCCATCTTCTCAGAGTGAACTTACTTAAAGGCATCCTGGATACCTCTCTTCCTCTCATTCCCATTTAATCTATTGACTTGACACTTATTTAATGCAGAATCTCCCACTTCTTACAACTCCACCACTAGTCTCATTTGGCAGGTCACCATTAACTCTCTCCTGGTTTGTTGCAACGCTTCCTAACTGGTCTCCCTGCCTCTGCCCTTGCTTCCCCCTACCCCTAGCCCCCTCGATACAGGGTGCAGCCAAGAGGGGAGCCCCAAATAGGGATTTGGAATGGGGCCCAGAACTCAAGGTGTCTAGGAAATATTAGAAAGACATATAAGAGGTCCTCACCCCTTCCCCGCTCAGGTGTGAGTTGGGGGAAGGGACACATGGAGCAGGAACATGCAGAGCTGTTTTGTGCAGCCACAGCTTTGCAGCTAATCCACGGCATGGTCACTTAACATATCTATAACCTTTGGCTGTTTGCATGGATATGTTAAATAGCTGTGGCCCTGCTCCGAGCCAGGGGGATGGAAGGGACTCCCCCCCACAAGATGTAATTGGGGGGCAGGCCCCCTGAGTTACAATGCCTGCGTGGGAGCTTGGAGAAGATTGGCTCCATGACATGGGGCCACACCTGCCCAGACTCACAGTGGCAGCCCAGTAAACTTGGAATAATACAGGAATGCTGGCAGGTGTAAATGATTGTAGGAGGAATCGTTAATGGGGGTACAGAGGAAGATTAGTGTGGGGATTTAAACCCAGACACAGCAGCCATTAAAGAGAGATCCAGGCGGTTTCACCAGAGTGCAGACCCCTACAGCTTGGGGGAAGAGATCCACGCAGTTTTGGCCAGAGTGGGGACCCCGCAACTTTGGGGTGCTCCCTTTGGCCGCGTGGCCTGGGAAGCAAGAGAGATTTTGCCTGGAAGAAGGGTGAAAGAACTCTTGCCAGTAGGCCATGAGAAGGTGCCACATGGCTTTGGATTAATCAGAGATCCTGCCTGGACGGCGGGCGACACAGCTGACAGTGTCAGGAGCCTGGAACACGAACGTTTGCTTCTTTTCCTGAGTTACAGTCCCCTGAGTTAGATCAGTGGGAGAAGGAAGCACTGTGGGTGTCTGTGGGTATCCAAAAGGACTTTGATATTTTAATGAAGACATTAGGTAACTAATTTAAGTCTGTGTAGCGTTAAATAAACATTTATTTTCCTTTTCACAAATCTCTGGCATTGAGAGATGTCTTTCCTAAGGTGACAGACAATCAAACCTAGTTGGGGATCCTTTTGGTAATAGCACATCGTAACCCCCCCTTAGCCCTGTGTGTTTTGTGGTCTGTAACACCCTCAGTCTATTTTTAACACAGGTGCCAGAGTGAACACTTTAAAATATAAGTTGAATCATGTGACATCCTTCGTCCCCTTAAAGGCAAACCTTAATGGAATCCCCTGATAGTCACAGTAAAAGTCAAAGTCTACATTGGTGTAGTAAATGGATTCCATAAATGGCTGCAATTCTTCACTCCTCCCTGTATCTGCCTCCTTTGCAAAGCAACCCTACAGCTCCTTCCAGAAAGAGGTGGAGCCTGTTTCCCCACTCCTTGAATCTGGGTTAGCCCTGTGATTTGTTTAGGCAGGATGTTCTGTAAAGGAAAGTGTACTACATCTGAGCCTGGGCCTTTCTTGGAGCCCCGCAGTGCCCATATCAACAAGCCCAGGCTAGACTGTGGGATGGTAAGAGATATGTGGTGTAGTCTTTTCCTTGGCAGCCAGTCAACAGTCAGATGGGAATGAGGCCATTCTAGAAAAGCTAGCCTTGGACCAAACTATCACCTGGCCCTCAATGAACCATTCCAGCTGATATAAGCCCAGCTTTGCCAATATCATCAGAGTCCTGCTAAACTATGGACTCACGAGCAGTGGAAGAAGCTCATTGATTTAAACCACTGGGTTTTGTGGTTGTTTTTTATGCCACATTTTTATGGCAATAAAAAACGGATACATGATCTACAAGGACCTCCATAATCTATAACTTCCCTTATTTCTCTGACTTCACCTTCTACTACTTTCTGGAAGCCTTGTTCAGAAAGCCTAAAGCCTTGCTCCAGCCACAGTGTCCTTCTTTCATGGACTACACCACGTATACTCCAGCCTCAGCACTCTGCACTTGCTATTTCCTCCGTCTGGAATGCTTTTCTCTACACAGTCCCATGACCATACCCATCAATTTTCATGAAACCTGTTTAAATAACACTTCAACAAGAACTAAAACAGTCAAGGGCACAGAGCAGGATCAGGGTCCTACTTGCCTTTCTGGTGAGTTGAGAATTCATCTGCTAGTTGTCTTGTGGGGACTGTTCCAAAAGTGGGGTCAGGACAACCAACTTGGTAGAGAGGGCAGCAGTAGAGGGGCTCCGGGGCTCCAGGGCCTGTGTTGGAAACAACTGGTAAGGAAATGTTCTAACAGAGAGAGCAGCTCTGACAGGAAGACATTCCTCCCCCACGCCGTCTGCCATCTTCCTTACCGCAGCACACTCTCTAGCCACCTTGTTTGACCTAACATTTCTCCAAAGCACTTTTAACACCATCTGGTCTATCATGTATTTGTTTATGTACTTGTTTATTTCATTTCTACTCTTCTCCTCCTGCTAGGACAGTGCCATCAACAGAAGTTTAGGAAACGTTGGAAAGGTTATATTTTTGAGCTGTCCAACGCAGGAGCCGTGTTGAGCACACTACTATATTTTCAGGGCTCAGAATAGAATCCAACCTAAGGCCTTGCTGAATGAATGAATGAGTGGATTAATGAGTGTAGCAGGTCAGGAGGACAGCAGGTTACAAGAAGAGATGTCCGCATCGAACGTTTTAAGGCCCGTTGGAGGCTGCAACCATGATGGGATATGGTTTGGGGTTAGAGAATACGGGCTTCTCACCTACTTGCCACATTAGCCTCTCAGTTTGGCAAGATGTACTGAGTAGGGGAAGATTCCTCCCTTGCATTTGTGTTTTACCATCTCCCCAACCAGTTGGCAAATGGGCTGGGCAGAATAAGAAGAATTTTTTTTGGTTTGTCCTTGTGGAATATCCATGGGAGAAAGAGGGGCCCTGTGTCACCGAGGCTTTGTTAGCCCGTCTTTAGGGGGCCTGTGCTAGAGCTCACATGGCGCAGGACGACTCCACTGCACCAACGGAGAGAGCCTGCGCTGAGGGACTGTCCTCAGAGCTGGTAAGGTCAGTGGGGAGCTGCATCTCCCCTGAGCCGCAGGCAGTGTGCAGTGACTCTGGTGACCCTGGGAGCTAGTCCCAGGCACACCCATAGTCATTGACTTCTAGCCACTGTTGCCTCCATACCCAAGCCTGTGATCAATAATACTAGCTAATGTTGTATCCTTGCTGCACGATCCATCTCAGTTTGCTTGTGACAGTCACGGCTATACCTGTTGTCCCAAGACCCAGTCGGTGTGGTGCCCCTTTTACTGTCAAAGCGTCTGGATAAATTATGGAAGATTATAAATTATATGGTCATCTTACATCTAGTGAGATTTTACTATGAATCAGGCATTATTCTAAGCATTTCACACATTTTTTTTTTTTTTTTTGCATTTACAGCTTGCAACCCATTGGGCAAATCTTAACTTCACTTACTCTAGAACCTGAAAGGCTAAAGGACTGGTCAGCTGTTCTAACAGGTTTAGACCAAGAGGTTTAGCCCTTGCTGGTGACTGAGTAAATAAACACCAGGAGCCTCATTCCTGGGGCTTTCAGGAATATACAATAACATGGACCAAGCACCTCCTTCCTCCTCCTGAAACATGTTTCCATTGGAGGGAGGCCCTGCCAGGGAAGAGTCCTTCCCATGTCAGATAATTGCTTCTCTCTCAAGCAATCAGTAGCATGACAATTCTCAGGGCGAAGGCACGGCGTCTGCCGCTGTGGGATCATTCCCCGAATTGAATTGAACAATGCTCACACTCTGGCTTTATTTCATGAGAGCTGATGTTTCTCCATGGGAGGATTCACAACTCATGGGAGGAGATGGAGCCTTCCAGGGTGAGGTCCAAAGAAAGCTAGGAGAGGTTCCAGCTCATTCCAAACCTGGTGTCTTCCGGACTGACTTTGGGCATGTCATGTCAAGGCTGAAGAACAGATGAGCAAACCAGAATGTGCCAGCCTCAGTTCTGTGATTCAAAGTGGAATCAAAGTCACCCGTGGAGTTGGATGATTTCCAGACTGCTTAGAAACGTCATAGAAAGGCAATAGCAACACCATGGTTGCATTCCCTGCTTTTTCTCTTTGGAGTGTCTTTAAAAGAAGCTTTCAGCTCAGTGTATCATTGTAAATGCTAACAATAGCTTACCGTTGAATAGCTCTTTATAATATATAAAATGTCTTTCACATCTATTATCTCAATGGGTCTGACACCAACCTTATGAAGTAGACAAGTTTGTAATAATAACTTTGCTTTGAAAGGCAGAGCACTAAGATTCAGCGACATTTAGGGATTCGCTCAAATTCACCTGTGTTATGATAATAAGTATCATTTCCAGAATGTTTTACATACATTATCTCTTTTAATGCTCACAGTCCCACTGTGAGGTGGAGATGTTATTCTCCCAGGGACCAGGAACCCTGTGGCTGGGAGGAGGGGGCTGCCCACAGTCAAGTCATCCAGCTGGGAAGAGGTGGAGCTGGGACAGGAACTGAGTCCCCACTGAGAAGCCAATCTGACTTGAAATCTTGTGTCCTTTCCAAAATGCAGGGGGTAGGATCTGTTTCCGAAGCATTATTTAAAATGAGAAGAACTGTCTTACTGAGAAGACTGAGACTTTTATTGGGCAAAGAAAGGTGGGTTTGAAAGAACCCCAGAGGAGAGATAGGAAGAGGGAGGTAAGGTCTGAGAGGTGCAGCATGGGAGCTGGTGATGCTGCTGAAGCTGGTTGGCGTGGGTCCTCACAGGGTCCTTGGAACCTCATGGGGCTGGCCACACACCACTTCGTGGCGCAGGGACCGCAGTCCTCTTACTGCCAGGACAATCTGGATGCTCAGTAAATAGTTGCTGAATGAATAGAAGAATGAATGGATTTTAAATTCATAAAATAAAAATTATTTTAATGGCTCCTCAATATCTGGGTAAATATGGAGATCACCCCCTTACCATGTGCTTTGTGAAGGTCTTACTAAGTGTCATCTCTTTTCCTTATGCAATCATCTCATTAGTAGGCTGTAAACATGAAATGAATATATTATGTTTAAATCACTATTTCCAACACGGCTATGTTGATCACATATTCAAATTCTTAATGATATGTTGCACTCAATCTACTTTTGGGGGTTACTTTTTGTTATTAAAACTCTGTCTAGTTTAAGCTTCAAGCTCAGGCTCAACACTCAAAACTTTCTCTTTTCCCTTCAGTACAGTCTGCTTGGGGTGAACGTTGAGGCTGGCATGTCATGCCCTGACATGGAGGTGTTTTTTCCCTGCCTGTACTTCCATTCCTAAGCTCCCCGGTAAAAATAGGTGCAGAAACTGAGGAGAGTCCCAGGCCCTACAGTAGTTTGATCTGGTTCTGTCTGCTCCTAGACACTCTGCTAGAATGGTACAGCAGGTACATGTAGTTTTCCTGAGGGTGAGACGGGCAGTGTAAACACTTCACCTTGATTCCCTTCCTATCTATCAGGGCTTCCCCATTCCTACCCCCTTTTCAAGTAGGGTTTTACTTCATTTGGCCACTACGTAACTCCTGCTCCTTGTTCTAGCCCATGGACTCCTTCCAGTGGATCATGAGAACCATCTGGGTCATCTTTCTCATTCTCCAATAACTGTGAGAACTGGATAGATTTGTGGCCTCCTCCATCTTACTCCCAGGCATGGTCAACCAGGGTCCCTTCTCGCCCTGCTAAAGCTCTCCAACAAGACTTCCTCCACCAGAAATCTTCAGAAATAAGTGGCACCAGTCTCTCTATTTCTTTACGTCTCAAAACTTAAGGGTATACATAGCAGACTCTCCCAAGAACTTCTTCATCATACCCTAAGTTATCTTTCTTGGCAATACCAAGTGGGCTTGAAGATTCTACATTTCAGTAAGAATCCAGTAGGGCAACAAGATACTAGGTTTCCCTTCTTACAGGTGCTCCTAGATCTGTGAGTGATTCTCTTAGAACTTCAACATTTCTCTTCACTCTCTCATGGAAGGAGAACACCTCTCTACCCTTCTCTGCCCCTTACTGTGGAATATATATTAGGCTACACACTTCTATAAAGATCTGAGCCTCCCTTTCCTTCCTCCTCCTTTCCCTTATTCTTACTGTGTGTAGACCAAGAAGGATGATAAAAGGCAGTGCTATTGGCTGAATCTTCCTTCCAATGGGAAAGGGGGTAGGGATTAGGAATGATTCTAATTATTCAAGACATAATCTTTTTAGTCAACTTTATTTAGGAGTAATTTATATGCAATCAAGTGAGCCTATTTTAAGTGTAAATTTAAGTGTGCATTCTGAAAATACATATGCTTGTGCAGCCATCACCACAATTGAGATTTAGAACATTTCCATCATCCCCCCAAATTCCCTATACTCCATCCCGGTCTCTTTTCACTTTTTTTCCCCCATGGCCTCTAGTTGCCCCTGCTGGGAAATTCAATACCCTGTAACATTTTAAACAGCCTTGTGATATTAATAGGCAATATTTTTATTTTCCAGCATACAAAAAATGAGGTTCACACTAAATTACTTTCCCAAGGAAAATGAAAACTAAAACATTAGCATGGAAAGAAGATTAAAGTAAGAGATTCTGAGACTTTGTTGGAAAGAGTTGCTGATAAATCGGGCCTTCTTATGGCAGACGCAGGCGGGGGCCCAATGATACCAAGTCCTAGCAGGCCATGCTAAGGAAATCTTTATAGTCTAGAAATTAAAGCAATGGCCTGTGTCTAGTAATTAGAGTTTTGTTTCTCTATGTCCAAATGATGTGTAGACAGAGAGAAGCCACCATTGCGTTTCTCTCCCTCCCTCTCCTTTTTTTGTGTGCATATGTGTGAAAGAGAGAGAGATTACATATAAATGGACTTGCCATATATCCCTCTTTCAAAAATATCTCATTGTTCTGTCAGCTGCCTTAGGGTTTTCTTTTTTATACCATTGATGAATTTATCCTTTGTGTAAAATTTAATGTGGTTTAAAAGAAAAAAGAATGCAGGGCTAGGAATCAGGAAAATTGAATCCTCACCATAGTTCTCTCATGAAGAGCCGTTAATTGTGTCCATGTTGCTTCTCTTCCCTGCTTCTCATAATCCTCATTGGTGAGATGTGTGTGATAATAGTTGTCCTAATGGCGTAAAAATTCTCGAAAAAGTAAGAGCCATGTTAGAGCTGGTTCTGGGTCCTCATTACTGAAACTTGATCCTTCCCTTTGCAATCTGCTTTCTTTGAGTTCAGTAAAAGGCATCCTAGTCAATGTTGTTTTATCATTTATTTGAAGAGCAAACACATCTCAAATATGGAGGTGATAATCTAGAATGATCCCTGGATTCCACTAAAGGACATTTATTTTATCCCTAGTCAAAGCAAGGAGGGAGCTGAAAAGACATTTCTAATTACAAAGAGATGTACTGAAAGAATATTATGGAATATTCTTTTTTGTTGTGAAAATTTGGGCTGGGTCTAGGTGACTTCTCTCACATCTTTTAACATTTCATAAGCATGGAAAACCAGAGAACGTTAAAAACACTTAAATCAAATCTTTACACATACAAAAGAATAGAGCCTATGAGCAAAAGGACAAAAATGAACATCTGTGCACTCCCCACTGCAGTGTAAGAAAGAGGCTGTAACCAGTAGGCCATTTGAAGCCCCATTAAGCCCTCCCTGATGCACTTCCTCTCTCTCCACTGGCTTAACGACGGCAGTGAATTTGTCTATCCCAAGGCTTGTTTTAAAACCACATAGAGTAGCCTCTCTTAACTTGTTCTAAGTGGACTCATGCTGACTGTAGTATTTTGCAACCTGCTTGTTATGTTCACTTTGACATTGGTGAGTTTTATACGTGAACCTACTCCAGATATTTATTTATATTCAAATATATATGAATATATGCATTATTGCATTATATGAATATACTGCAATTCGGTAACCATTTTCCTGTTAGTGGAAATGTGGTTGATTTCAGTTTTTATCATTACAAACAATGCTGTTTTGAACATTCTTGTCTGTCTTCTGATGTAAATGGGAAGTCTTTCTCGATTTAGTCTCAGTAATGAAACGGCTAGCTCTCAGCGTATGACATACTCAGCTTTGGTAGATAACGCTGCATGGTGTTCCAGGAGAGGGTGCCAATTTAAAGTCCTCCTAAAAATGTGTAAGTGTTGCTATTGTTCCTCAGTCTTACCAACTGTGTATTCTTAGGCTTCTTAATAATTTCCAGATGAGTATAAAGTGGTACCTCACTGTGATTTTACTAATGAGACTGAACATATTTTCATGTTATTTGCCACTTGTGTTTCCTCTTCTGTTCTATACTTATCCATTTTTATTGGGTTATCAGTTTTATCCTGATATGAAAAATTTAGGAGTTCCTTACATCTTTTATAAATAGTGATTTTTTATTGGTTATATGTTACAGATATTTATTTCAGTTTCTGGATTTTCTTTTCATTTCTCTTACATTGCTCTACACAAACAGAAAAGACATTCTATTCATTCAGGAACAAAAATTTTAACTTTGATAGTTGAATTTATCGGTCTTCTTTTATGATTGGGATATATTGTATTATAGCAAATTTCTCCCTAAAGTGAAGTCACAAATATAGTCTCCTATATGTTACTCTAAAATTTTATATTTTGCCTTTCACTTCTGTGCCCTAATCCATTCACAATGAGTATAAGTCATTGTCCCTGAGCCATTATTGACTGGCTGCTTCTTTCCCCAATGATTTGCAATGACCCCGATGTTATGTGTAAGGAGAACCTACCTACATACTCAAGTCTGCTTTAGGGTTCTCTCTTGTAAATTGTTTCTCTCTCCCTTAGCCAATATCATTCTGTTTAATTTTAATATCTTCATAATAACTCTAGATATATGGTAGGCAATCTCTCCCTATTCCATATTCTTCTTCTTTTAAAGGACATTTGGGAATTTCTTGGCCCTTTGTTTTCCATTTGAATTTTATAAGCATCTTGTCAAGGTCCATAAAAATCTTATTAGGATTTTAATTAAAATTGCATTAAATCTATAGATCCACTAAGGAGAACTGACATCTTTGTGATTGTAAGTCTTCCTTATCCATTTATTTAGTTTTTTAAAATAAAACTTATAATTTTCTCCATGAAGTTCTCATGTCATTTAATAGACTTATCTGTGGGTGCTTTATATTTTTGGAAATACTATAAATACTATTTTAAGTTATGTATTTTGGTTTGTATAGCTGATCTCTAAAATTCAATTCCATTTTTTGCAATTAATTTTGATTTTTTTAACTTATTGACTTTAGAGATAGAGGAAGGGAGGGGGGAGAGAGAGAGACAGAGAGAGAAAGAGAAAGAGAAGAAAACATCAATTTGTTGTTCTACTGATTGATGCATTCATTGGTGGATTTTTGATGTGCCCTGACCAGGGAGTGAACTTACAACCTTGGCTTGTTGGGACAATGCTCTAACCAACTGAGCTACTCAGGCAGGGCCTGCAATTCATTTTTTATGCTAATTTTTTTAATCCAGAAAGCCTGCTAAATTAATTCTCTTATTAATTATAATGTTGTTCTTTATTTTTCCTTAAGGTTTTTTTAAAAGTGTAGCCAATCATATTATACATGAAAAATGCCAATTAAGATAAGATTTATTGGAGCCTTGAGACAGCAGACACTGCATGTAGTTTTATAAAATATAGATTTTTGATCTTGGCCCTTTCGTAAGTCACCTTTTATAGTTCTGACAGTTTCTACATTTGCAGAACTCTTCAAAGTTTCCATCTATACTATGAACTTATTACATATAGAATCTAGCTTAAGAAAAGACAGGAAAGCTTTGCTTTTGGTACTCTTGGAAGGGCCCAAAGGGGTGATCTCATCCTACTTCATCACTTCATAGTTAAATACACTGACACCAGGGAGGCTGAGTGACTTGTGAAAGTTATATTGCTAGCTAGGGGCTAAGCTTGGATGAGAATCATGTCTCTTGATTCTTGAGCAGGATTCTTTCTGTTTCTCCAGATAGTTTTCATCTTTCTCCTCCACTTTTAGATATTTTTTGCCCAACAGGACCCTCATCTTGGGGCTATCCTCATCTTGTTCCATCATAGGGCCCTGCTGCTTTTGCCCTCCGTTACCAACCCTTTCAAGTTACAGTGTCCCACCCCATCTGCTCTAGGTCCTGTTCATAGGGGTACTGCCAGTGTACCCCTATGAACAGGGTACACTCTCCTCAGTGTTGGATCTGAAGAGCCATTATTAAACTGAGTATTAGTAACTGTTTTTGGCTCACTATGTCACTTCTTGTCTAAAGTACCTTGAATGCCTCACCTCATGTGAACAACTAGCCATGTTTCTTTAGTTAAATTTATTGACATCTCACTATGTGCCCGACAATGTGCTTAAGGATTTATATAAATTATGTCATGGCTATTGTGAGCATTATGTCATTATCTCATTTGAGTAATTAGTTATGAGGGACAAGTCCAGTGAGTGATATATGCAGAGGCAGGTGGGGTTATTCTGCCCCCTTTTTAGTGATATCATTCAGGTCTTGATGCCCTGGGCACAGGGCCAACAGATGAGAGAAGCCTGCCTCTCTTCCAGCTTCTTCAGCTCTCTGCCTAGTGAGTCCTCTGTACATGCTACTAAATGCCCAAGTGATGGAAATTGCTGCCTGGGTGGGATTACCAGAGCTGTTATTCTAGACAAGATTCTCAGAGCTGAGACTGCTAATACGCCTGGGTGTCCCAGGTTCTGAAACTCATTGTTTGTCAATGAGCTGGGGAGCAATAGTCAGACTACAGGACACTATGTATGGCTTAAGTGAAGAGGTGCCCAGACAAGAGGACTTTGATGTAGAATTTATCATGGCTTTCTACCTTCCAGCAAATTGCTATAGTACCCACCCTCCCACTTGTCAGAGCAAAAACAAAACAAAAGATAACTATTAAATGACAACTGTAAAGAAAAAAATCCAAATCCCATGATCCTTTGTAGTGCCATTATTACAGGTGCAGTCTGAAATCATTATTTTAAGGCTTATTTATAGCTACAGTAACAGATCCAGTGTGGAAACACCATCATCTGCACGGTGTGTTATGGTTCAAAAAGCAGCACACTACAGCAGCTTTGACTTTCAAAGCCAGATGTTTTGGAGGCTCGCCTCTCAGCTGTAGGGCTTAAAAGTTTGGGTGCCAGATGTAGGGTTCAAACCCATTGTTTCTCAGGGAGAAGCTCAGGTTAGTGAGTTATTTCTTAATGTGGTTCTCTACACTGGGGTGGGCTCATGGCAAGACTGTGTCTTAGACTCTCCTGGCTGCTTTGATGAGGGGTGTTTATTATTTTTTTCATTTTCCCCATATGGGAGAGTTGTTCAGCTAGTTTTTGTTTTATTTTTTTCCCCCAGAGGAAATTGTTATGTATGTAGCTATCTGTTTTATCCATAGGATGAAGTTAGTTCAGGTTCCTCCTACATCATCATGTTGAACTGGTATCCTATAGCAACTTTGAGAAGAGGGCTATGGGGAAACTGAGAGTGGAAGCAATTAAGTAAGTCACTAAAGGTTGATGTTTGGGTCAAATCTAAATACAATGATCTTGATCGGGGGAGTTCTGGCCAAGATGCAGGTGTAGATAGAAATCTTTCACTTCCTTGCACAACCAAAAGGAGGATAACAACCAAAAGGGCTAGAAAATCAAACTCCATGGAACTTCAAGAACCAAGGAATTAAAAAAAATCAACCAGAACAACCAGAGCCGTAAGGCGGCAGACTGCATGGGCCAACTCAGAAAAACTGTGGCAAGGCAGAGGACTGTGGGGGTGGATCTGGCTGCTGAGCTTGGCGGGCTGCGTGGGAGGGACTGACTGAAGGTGAAACTGAGACTCAGAGGTAGGTGTGGACTGCAGTGGTTGCGGTAGTGGGAGAAACTCCCAGTCTCACATGAGAGTCTGGTGGAAAGTGTGCTAGAGACGAGCAGGCAAGCTGCACTGTTCCCTCACTGGCCCCTCCTCCACAGGTAGCACCACAGCACAGCAAAGAGGGTTACCCTGCGAAGGTGAATACCTAAGGCCCTGCCCCCTTACAATTTATCAGCTGCACCAAGATAAGGAGATGTGGCCCAAATGAAAGAACAGAGCAAAACCTCGGAACTAAGTGATGAGGAGATTGCCAACCTATCTGAAGGAGAATTTGAAGCCCTGGTAATCAAAATGCTCACAGAACTGATTGAGCTCAGTCGAAAAATGAAAGAACAAATAAAGGATACCCAAAGTGAAATAAAGCAAAATATTCAGTGAACCAACAGTGACAGAAAGAAAACCAGGACTCAAAGCAACGATTTGAAACAAAAGGAAAAAATAAACATCCAACCAAAACAAAATGAAGAAATAAGAATTCAAAAGAAGAGAGGCTTAGGAACCTCTGGGACAACTTTAAGCACTCCAGTATCCAAATCATAGGTATGCCAGAAGAACAAGAGGAAGACCAAGTAATTGAAAACTTATTTGAACAAATAATGAAGGAAAACTTCCCCAATCTGGCAAAGGAAATAGACTTCCAGAAAGTCCAGGAAGTCCAGAGAGTCCCAAAGAATTACCCAAGATTAAATATAAAGAGAGAATCCTAAAAGAAGCAAGAGGAAAGGAGAGAATTACCTACAAAGGAGTTCCCATAAGGCTATCAGCTGATTTCTCAAAAGAAATCTTGCAGGCAAGAAGGGGCTGGAAAGAAGTATTTGAAGTCGTGAAAGTCAAGGACCTACATCCAAGATTGCTCTATCCAGCAAAGCTTTCATTTAGAATGGAAGGGCAGATAAAAGTGCTTCCCAGATAAGGTCAAGTTAAAGGAGTTCATCATCACCAAGCCTTATTATATGAAATGTTAAGGGACTTATCTAATGAAAAGAAGATGAAAAATATGAACAGTAAAAGGACAACAAACTCATAACTATCAACAAACAAACCTAAAAGAAAAGAAATACAATGAAAACAAAAACTAAGCAAGCAACCAGAACAGGAACAGAATCAGAGAAATGGACATCATACAAAGGGATTCAGTGGGGAGGGGGAAGGGAAGAATAGCAAGGAAAAGGTATAGGGAAGAAGAGGCATAATTAGTAGGCATAAAATAGATGAGGAGAGATAAAAAATGGTATAGGAAACAGCAGACCCAAAGACCTTATATGTACAACATATGGACATGAACTAAGGGTGGGGGGAATGCTGGAGAGTTGGAGGGGCAGGGTGGAGGGGGCACAAAGGGGGGAAAATTGGTAAAATTGTAGTAGCATAATCAATAAAAAATACTCAACCCCCCCCAAAAAAAAAACAAATACAATGATCTCTTCTTACCTACCTAGTTCTGCCGTTATGTTGGGAAAATCAAGCCATGAATAGATAGATGTTTCTTATGACCCATTAGGAGTAGGTCATTTTATATTGAAAACAACTTCAGTGCCTTTTGAGAGTGTGTTCAAAATTCCCAGCATACTCTGCAATATCTTATTTTGAAACAGTTACTAATACAACCTAAAAGACAATGCCCACTCTCCTAGTATACATGCACTAATTTCTGCTGTCCATCTTTTTTAATATCTGATTTATCTATCAATACATTGAAAAATACTGGGGTGGCCAAAACATTCATTTAGTTTTTTTGGTGTTAGATGGTTCCAGCAGCACTTAGTTGTCTTTAACTTTGTTCAAAACAATTTTGTTAGATTGTATTATGACAGCTGCCATATCAACATACATTTTTAAAAAACTTATCAAATTTGGTAAATTTTTGTATAGCCATTTTAATATTGAAGATGGAAGAAAATTTGCAATATTTTCCATATATTATGCCTCATTATTTCAAGAAATGTAAAAATGCAACTGAAACACACACAAAAAAGATTTGTGCAGTGTATGGAGAAGGTGCTGTCAGTGATCAAATGTGTCGAAAGTGGTTTGCGAAGTTTTGCACTGGAGATTTCTTGATAGACGATGCTCCACAATCAGGCCAGTAAGTTGATAGCGATCAAATCGACATTGAGAAAGATCAACATTATTATACCACACGGGAGATAGCCGACATACTCAAAATATCCAAGTCAACAAAGTTATTGGTGAAAATGAAAAATGTGTCTTTTATTTTAAGGAAAAAACTAAATGGACTTTTTGGCCAACCCAATATAATATGTAGACTTTTGCCCTTTGTATGTGTGTCTGTGTGGTTTGGTGAAATGAGACTATAAAGATTCATTAATTAAAGTTATTCAACAGATAGATAACCTAAGCCAACAAAGCTTTAATCAACCACTGGGGCTCAAAGGTGTCAATCACCATCTGTGTTTGTGTCAACAATGAGCAAAGCTCAACACTCAAGACTAGAAAACAGAACTGGAGCGGGAGGGTCCAAGTGGGTCAGAAATGTTTTTAACGGTGTATTTAAGTTTTAGGTGTTTTTACTAAAAGGATAACATTTTAGCTAGGTCAGAGCCCAGATGTGGGAATTGTGACACTGGAAGATGTTCAAGAAGCTGGAAGGAAAGGATCCCTGAAGAAGTACCCGGACATTTATGTCCATCTGTTTAGACTGGATCATAATTAGTTATCTTAGAATCTTAATTGTTATCTTAATATAGTGCAATTTGAGACATTATAAAGTTCTTTGCTTCATTTGCTACAATTTTTTAGGAGTCAGAAAATTGTATTTTTAAGAAGTGATAACTTTCATGCTGTTTGTATATTTTTATTTGTTTTCCTTAGTTTTATCTAAGACCTGAGAGTGGAGATGATAAAAGGAGATTTTCCTCCCAAGTTTGTTCAATATCTTCTTGGGGCCCAGATATAATGAAATATTTTCTTAGGAGCCCTCCTCCACTCAAAACTGGATGACTTTTGTTTCAATGTAGGGACAATTCTCTTAAGTTCCCTCCCCAGAATTACAGCTGGAGAATTTAGAGTGGAGGATTCCTAGTCCAAGCAACTGTGTGGCCCAGATACCTCCACTTCCTGCCCTGTGCTCATGTGGACATCAGTGAGCACACGTTGCCATTGAGCCTGGATATGTGTAGGTGGTAATTTTAAAGATGAAGAATTTTAAAGATGAAGAAATGAAATTTAAAAGTTAAATACCTAAGTCTCTATGATTCTGAAGCCATTATTCTCCAGGGAATCACTACTTGATCAGAGTTGGCAACTAACATGAAATGTATTTGCCTTACATGATCTAGTTTAACCTCATTATTTTCCACGAAAGGTAAAAAGAGTCTAAGAGTTTGAGTAACGTAAGCAAAAAGTGCTTTGCAAATTTGTAAAGAATGCTGAGATGTTAATTGTTTTTATCAAGGACATAAGTGAGTTAGTTTACAGCAAGTCTCAAACCAAAGTATGCATCAGAATCACCTGGAGCGTTTATTTATTCTGGACCCACCTCAGGGTTTCTGATTCATCAGGTTTAAGGGCCGGCCCCCAAATCTTCATTTCTAACAAATCCTCACTTGATGCTGGCCCACAAACCAATGCAGGTTTATAGGATACCTGGACTTAAATGTGATTACATGAAATTTCTCTCTTTTTTATTTGGCATTGGCTCCAAGACTCAAAAAGATTTTGTAAAATACAGTATTTTTCTGTATTATTTTTAGTGAATAAAACTTTAAGACAGGAGAAGTGAATCAAAACAGTTTTCATAATGTTTTTCTGCTCTGTCAAGCCTCCCTTCTGTGTTGTATTCAACAAAATCATGATGATAAATGTAAATGTGTAATCATTGGACAAGAGCCATCATGGAGTTAACACTAATTGGAAGAAAGATCAAACTTAGGTAGATAAGAAAAAAATTAGTCAAAGGCCAAGGTAATGGAGTAGGCCCCAGGAAGCTAGAAAACTGGAACTATTTGCAAAGGAATATATTAGATAAAGCCTGCCATTTGGGAAGAAAGAAAAATATTTGGGCACCAAAAAATAAGATAATAACTCAAGTGTTGATGACTTATCTGCAGTGGACCCATTCATTGTGCATCGTAAACAATCAAATAAACATCAGCTTAAATATGTGTAAGGCCACCACATGAAATGGGAATGAGACCTTTTCAAAGGAGGCTCTGGAGGGCAGAACCAGCACCAGTGCACCAAGCTTCAGGGAGGCAAATTCTGAAAGCTTTCTAACCATTGCATCTAAGAGTGGACTGGGCTACCTCCAGAGCAGACTTTCCTCAAGTTGGTATTGTCTGAACAGAGTCAGGTGATAGCTGGAAAAGGAATGTAAGCAACAGATACTGAGGCTAGGCTTGGAGACTTGGAAATTGTATTAGTCTGCATTTTCCTGGGACCAGAGGAACTCGAGAACACTCTAATTTAAAACAAGAATAAAAATGAGGTGGCAGACAAGGTGAGAATGACTTCATTGAAGTCTGGAAGGAGGCTGGGCACAGGACTCCTGCAGGAAGGACCCAGTTCAACTTGCAGTCAGTCCCTCTCCCCTGGGAGATGCAGTCTGTCCTCCGTAGAGCAAGTGCAGAAACAGCTGCTTCAGAGCGACCTAGTGAGCATTAAATGGTGTGTCACTCGGAAATTGTCCCTGACACACAGTAGGAGATTAATAAATGTCCTGGACCCTTCCCTCCCTCCCCTTTAGAAATGTAGAGAAAACTTGACCCAGGGAAAGGCTAAATTTAGAAAATCCAGAACTATGAGATCTCTCAGATCTGTCTCTGAGGTGTACTTTCCTAAAGGAGATGATGCGGAACTTTGTATTTTCATCTATGCTTGTCTGTATTTCCATCCCTAGATCTGAGGGACTGGAGATGCCTCACTCACTTCAATAGCAGCTTCTTGAAATGTCACAATGGCCTGGATTTAAATTGGTAAGAATTGGTGAGTACTGACAGTAATACAGAAAAGAAGAGAGGGTTTGAGGTTCAACTTCCTAAAGGACAACCCCACCCCTGACTCTCACATGGCAAAGTGAACATTTATAGCAGCACAGAATCTCCCAACACGGCCAGGGCAGACGGAAATCAAAGCAAAAGCTGAGGCAAATAGTTTATTCAAGTTGCAGGCTTATATACTCTGGATGGAGCTGGGTTTGAAAAAGATTTAGATGTAACTGTGCTTGTCTTAGAAACTTTGTTAATATAAGTACTTTCTGGAATTTTGTGTGTACATAGGTTATGATATTCATCACATGTTATCAGGTTAGGAAAGAGAGGATTATAAAGAATTTGTTTTTTTAAAAGGACATTGGTTCTGGTAAGGTAAAGAATTATTGATCTGAACAAATAGTGCTGAAAGTTTCACTGGCTATTTTTAGTCATGCTAGGGAAGAGGGACCTCATCAAACTGAAGAGAAGGACCTCTGTTCCTTAATTGGGAGATAGTATTTTTCTTCACTGTTTTAAACAGATGGATTTGGCAGCCACCTCATGACTATGAGGGGACAAAGCTGCCTGCTGCAGGTTCCTGAGCAGTGCGGTCCCAATTCTGAGACACACATCCAGAGCCTGCCCTGTGTATGGCCTTCACTCAGTATGCGAGATAATGTATTTCTTAATTGTTTAAGCCAGTTTTAACTGAGTGATATGGGAGACTACTGGTTCTGATTATAATCTTTTCTAAACCATTTAATTTTGAAAAAACACCATGTATTTGTATTATTTTAATTTTTTAAGCTAAATTTTAAGGGATTCTTTTTTTTATAGGGGTTGAGGACCACTGATGTAGATATTAATCTTTTTTTTTTTTTTTGCTTCTTAAGAAAGAAGAGCTTGGGTTGCTGAAATTTCAAAGGCCAAATCAACCAGTTGATGTCATCTATTTAGTTTAAAAAAACAGTTAATTCCTTAAAAATTTAGACATGTTAAATCTTTTTACTATCACATGGGTAAGCAATAGTTTAATGGCTTCATTATTTCTCTTTCCTATCAGTTGTGTGTTGTCATGAAGAATTTAGTAACTAGCAATATTGTACCAAAATGTGATTAATACATGGTGCAGCCAGAACTCAATGAAGCAATCTTTAATGCTCTATAAATAGCAAGACTCTTTGCAAAAAAAGAGGGTCATACTCCTGGTAAACATGTCATAGCTAATGTCCCTCAACTAACTAATGTTCATTAGCATTCAACACATTAATAGATTGTCTTTCTCTTGGCACTTCTGTTCTTTATTTTTAGTTTTTGTGGTGTAGTAGGAATATCATGTTTTTTTTGAAGCCAAACATGGGCTGAAATTCCAATTTGTATACGTGCTAACCCAGTGAAGTTACTTGGTATCTGTAAGCTTCAATTTCTTCATCTATTAAATAGGGATAGAAAACCAAACTCTTTCATTAAATTGTTGTATAGCGGCTTCCGGCCAAGATGGAGGCATAGGCAGACGCACTATGTCTCTTCTCACAACCAAATGAAGGACAACAAAGATTTAGAAACAAGAAAACAACCAGATCTCAGAAAATCAAACTGTTTGGAAGACCAACAACGATTCATCCAGACCGGTAAGAGGGGCGGAGTCGCGGCAGGAAAAAGCGGAGGTTCGGACTGGCACGCAGACAGCAGCGGCTGGCAGCCCCCAGGTGCACAGGCGGCGACTAGCAGACCCCGGGCACGGGGTGGCAACAGTGCAGAACCAGTGAGGCCGCACAAGGCAGCTGGCTGACCGGGTGGCCCCACATTCACGTGCGGATAATCCAGGCAAAGGGGAAGCGGTGAAAGGAACTGGAATCTGAGAGTGAGTAAAGCAACCGCCATTATCTCCTCTCAGACCCCGCCCCCACATACAGCGTCACTTCCCAGCGACCGGGCTGTCCCGCCCTGGGGAACACCTGAGGCTCCACCCCTCACTACGTAACAGCTGCGACTAGATAAAACAAACAAACAAACAACAACAACAAAAAAAACCCAGAAATGGAAATGGCTCAAACCGGAGAACAGATCAAAGCCCCAGAGCCAATTTATCTAAGCGATGAAGAGATTGCCAACCTATCAGATGCACAATTCAAAACCCTGGTAATCAGGATGCTTACAGATTTGGTTGATTTTGCTCACAAATTAGATGAAAAAATGAAGG
>PVKU01012607.1:0-34250 GCA_004027475.1 Anoura caudifer
TGTTGCTCTAATCCCTTCCCCTTTTCCCTGGATATTCCTATCCCTCTCCTCTCTTGTTCTCAATTTCAGTGTCTTTGGTTATATTATGCTTGTTTGTTTGTTTTTTTGATTAGGTTCCTGTTAAAGGTGAGATCATATGGTATTTGTCTCTCACCTCCTGGCTTATTTCGCTTAGCATAATGCTCTCCAGTTCCATCCACCTATCCAAGGAGGACATACAGAAGATCCAGAAACACATGAAAAGATGCTCCATTAAGCAGCTTTTACTGTGTTATTATGCAACTTCCTTCGGCCAAAGATCCAGCCCCTCCGGAGTATGGTGTTTGCTCCAACCAAGCGATTACTGGGTGCCGGTTGCTGGGCTCCATGCGGAGGGTACTTTAAAATACGAAATACAATGGCTGTAAATGTCTGACCACCACGCGGTACGGCTAAAGCTGATGTGAAATAATACGACATGTCAACTACAGTTGAAAAACTAAAAATAAAAGTGGTTAAAAATAATAATAAAATTAAAAGAAATATAAATTTTTGAAGAGCTAGAACAGAACAGAAACATATCAGAGTGTGTCACACCCAGTAAGGATGTTGTTTCTTGAACTTTTTGTTAAAGTTATGTGTGTCTGTGTGCACATCTAGGGGCACCAATAAGTCATGTAAAAAATCTAGTTCCTGCCGTGGCTGGTGTAGCTCAGGAGATTGAGTGCCGGTCTGCAAACCAAAGGGTCATCGGTTCGATTCCCAGTCAGGGCACATGCCTGGGTAGCATGCCAGTTCCCCAGTGGGGGGCACTTGAGAGGCAACCACACATTGATGTTTCTCTCTCTTTTGCCTTCCTTTCCTCTCTCCCTAAAAATAAATAAATAAAATCTTTTTAAAAATCTAGTTCCTACTGCAGATTACGGGAGAAAAAGTGAAAAGCACTTTTGACCCACGCCCTCATTGAATCCTCACAGCTGTGCCTGGGGCGGGAACAGTTATCGTCCTCACTGTGAAGGTAAGAAAACTCAGGCTGAAAGGAGCTGAGCCACATGCTCAGGTTCAAACAGCTAGTAAATCATAGATTCGGGGTTCACGTCTGGATGTCTCAACCCAAGTCCATGATCATAAGCTGTGTCTCTTTCACTGGATTAAGAAACAAAACAAGAGGCCAAGTTCACACCTTTGGATGATACCAAGGAAACATACGTTCCATTTCCTAGACTAAGTTCCAGCTTGCGTGGGTCATCGCGGCCTATCAGCTCCATTTCACAGGACGCACGTTGAGGATGCAGACTTACTGAAGCTGGACACCCAGAAATGACAGCAGAGACAATGATCGGCAGCAATCGCCCCCCCCTCCGGCCCCCCGTGGCTGTATTCCACACTTGACCTGGAGTCTGCATGGAAGGTGCTCGGGGTTTCTCCGTCAACCCTCATCTCATCCCTCCTCGCCACGCTGATTTCCTCAAACCCACCGCCACCTCCCACCTCCCTCCTCCAGCCTGTCCGGAAAGGCAGCTGCTCGGCCACTGGCGTGGTCGGCCACGTGGTCTTTCTTGTGGTCAAATACTCCGCTGTGGCCAAGCTGTGCTCTTATAACCTGCATCTACCTCATCCATGCACGGAGCGGTGGCCGCTCCCAAAGCCCTAACGGTGTCTGCTTCACTTGTACACGTCGTTAGAAACAGCAGAACTGGCTCATCCTCCTCTGCCCGATGCTTCGTGACTGTCTGACTCCATGTGCTTCTGGCAATCCGACTCCGTGAGCACACCAGGGACCAAATCAAGCACAGAAAGCCATCACGCCGCACTTACATTTCTTGCCCAGAATTCCCCGCATTGGCATTAGAAACATCAGAAGAAAAAAAGAGCTTAAAGAAATGCGATTTCTTTTTCCTGATACTTTCCTCTTATCTTTCCTACTGGGTTTGTGGAGAGAATTGAGGGACATACTACAAGACACTTCAGAAAGTCGTTTGGAATCACCCAAAGTCTCCGCTGGTGCACGGCATGGCTTCCTACAGATCACAGCCACAGGCCCACGCTGTGTGCCGGGATGCACGGCATGCTGGCGGCTTCCGTGGCTTTGCAGACCTGAGCCCGGCCGGTGAAAATGATTCTAAGTGTCTGATTCCCCACGGGATCCCAACAGGAGTTCGGCCACTTACACTCACTGTGCAATCAGGGCTTGGACCAAGGCGACCGCCCAGACAAGGTCCCCGGTACCATGGCACCTGCAGAAACTTGCCCAGCAATCAAAGCAGACCTGCTCAAGGCCCAGCATTTGATGCTCAGGGTCAGCATGTCAACGGGCAGAGTGTCCCTTTTTACATGGAATTGTGGTAAATAAGCCTGCCTCCACCAATCCTTCCCAAGGAGGCCTCCTGGGAGAAGGAGATGCTTTACATGTAAAGTGAGGAAGTCTGTATTCACAGCCAGAGACGATGAAGCCACAGTGCAAAGCCCAACAGTCTCTCCTGCTGCAGGCTTACAGCCTGGACCCTGGAACTCCCTGCCTCCCCGTCCCTCAGTAGCTCAGAACCACAATTAATGAGCTCACCATAAAAAAAAGTCCTAAGATCATTAGAAGTCCTCACAGGCTTACCCCCTGTGAAAAGTGAATCTAGGCCTTGTGCAGGGTACCCCAAGGATGCCAGGTGGAGGGGATGAGACTCTTTCTGGACCTCAGGCCTTTCTCTGAGCGGCCTGGGGATCCAGAGATCCCTTCAAGCCACCTACTGCTTGACGGACACACAGTAGGTTGTTTGGCCAAGTGCCCTTCCATCAAAGCTGAGGTTCAAATGGAACAGTAAGTCCAACCAAGTAAGCAGGAGCCAGTTGGGAGAAAGGACGCAGCCTTGGTGGCAGTCAGAAAGGTAACAAGTGTCTCGGGTATGGGACAAAAATCAAAGTTTCAGATACGCATCTAAGGGGACATCACTGGTCTGCAGGCCATCCCTAACCACCGACCTCAAGGACGGCAGTGGCTTTGTGACCACTCCCAGGAGATGCTTTTTAGGGGACTGCCAACCCCGGAGGACCGAGGGTGCTCTGACCTCACACTCAAGCTGCCTGGGCCGCTTCCTTAGCTAAAAATACCCCAGAACTGTCCTCCATTCAGGAAAGGCAGCAAATCCGGCAACAGAGATCCCAGGCCAGCAAAGCGACTCCCTAGGAGGCTTCTGGTGCTGGCAAGTCCGGCTGAGGTTCTAGTCCCAAGGGATGCGGGAAGGAGCCCAGGGGCCTTTGTGGGGACCATCCAACCTCTTTGCAGCAGCGAATTTCCCAAAAAGGGAAAACAAGCCTTGGCTGTGTGGCTGAGTTGTTGGAGCATTGTCCCCCTGCACCAAGAGGCTATGGGTTTGATCCTGGGTCAAGGCATATACCTAGTTTGCAGGTTCAGTCCCCAGTTGGGGCGTGTACAGGAGGCAACCGATTAAAGTTCTCTCTCTCTCTCTCTCCCTCTCTCTCTTCCTCCCTCCCTCTCTTTTTCTAAAATCAGTGACCGTATCTTCACAAGAGGATTAAAAACTAAGAGAGGGAGGGGACAAAAAGTAGATACATCCAGGGTGTATCATCCCATTAACTCTCTGCCTTCCTTCTTCTGCCCGCACAACGCATGTGGATGAGACCAAGAAACGTGGATGTTCTTACAGACAGAGTTCTGGTCCTCGCCATCACCCGCCCTGACCCCAGGCCTGACCCTGGAAGCTGCCAGTGGACATCATTACCCTCTCCTGACCTTGGCGACCTTGAACGAGCACTGCTTCCCCTCTGATCCGATCGCCACCGTTTGAGTAATTACTCTAAACAATTGCCACAAACAAACTTCCCCTCTGTAATAATAGCCTCTACATCCCTGGCTTCGGTGTTATCTGCCTTCCAAATAAACATCATTTCCCAATGCCTGGAAAGTTCCAGTCTCATTCCAAATTTACATATTACTTGTCCATTATCTCAGGGCAGCAGTCATAAGGACGGTTAGAACATCTTCCTTCTCCTACAAGAATCCTGGCCACTTCTTGTACTTCTCTGGTTTGGAATTCTCTTACGGGCTTTTTTTTTTTTTTTTTTTTTTTTCCCTTCCTCCTCCTCCTCCTTAGTGGAAAATGTTACTTCTAGCTCCTGGATTTAATTTACTTTAATTTAATTACAGCATTTTCCACACATGCCCACAGGCTCTTGGTAATAGTTGCATTTTTAATAAATCTAATATATAATAATGACTTTGTTTTTAATTTTCCACTGAGAGTTGGATCCTAAGTTGAAGACAGAGCCCCAGACAGGGGCGTCTGGTTCACTCCATGTGCTTGGGTTTCAGGCAACTGAGGGCTCCTAATTGGAACACGGCTGTGCCTTTACCTCCCACCCCCACACACCCATGTTTAATGTCCTCAGCCAACATCCCAGAGGATGGAAAGGACCAGTTGTTGCACTCAAAATGATGGAGTTGGTTGTGCAGGCCTCCCCCAGGCTGTTAGAACCAGCAGTTAGAATCAAAAACCCAGTCCAACCAAAAGGTAAATCCTATGACCATGGATCTATGGTCTGTTTTACAAAGGCCCGTTCATTGATTGATGGCTTTACGACTTCTTGTCCACATTCAGGTCATTCAACCACACGATGAATTAACAAAGCTTGAGGTTTTCTTCTCCTCGTGGTTCCCACCCAGCCCAAGCGCTTGGCAGAGAGCTCAGCACCACGACGTACGCTCAGTCACATCTAGGGCTGCTTTCTACGCGTCAGACACCATTCTGAGCGTGTTACCTGTACCACTTCATAGGACTTTCTCCGCTATCGTCCCCATCCTACAGATGAGGAAACGCAGGCCTACAGAGCTTAGACAACATGCCCAAGTTCACCTTGCAAGTACACGGCGGGACTGTCCACGTGCAGAGTCTAAGCTACTGACCATCATCAGGCTGTGCTTACCGACTAAGGCACAGTACCGCACATCCACAGCAGAGCACTTGGCGAGTGCTCTGCTTTCTTAATAAACTGGGTAACCCCTTGAGGCCAAGTGTAACAGACTTCAGCTCCCCTTGCCAGGAACTGAGATCTGCCCATGAGGAAACTTCACTGTGGATTCCAGCAGCTAGGAGAAAAGCAGACAAGCCGGAGCTTCAACGTGGAGCTAAAAGTCCCTGCTATCGAGTCTTTCTTCCTTGACCAAGGGGTGGAGGGGGAGGTGCTTCGAAAGCATGGCCTCGGGAAGCAGCTCCCCCATATCCCCTGGCGGCCTTCTGTGTATCCACAGGGGCCACGCAGGCAAAGGCTTGAAACAGAGCTCATCGAATACCTCTTGCTGTTCCCAGAAGGTGGGAACCTGGGTGGCCTGGGAGGAGCTGCTCCAAGGTCATTGCCTGCGAGGCCATCACCGGACAGTTTCTCATCACCTCCCAGGTTCTGAGGAGGTGAGGGGCTTGCTGGCCAGCCTCCCTCAAAGCAGACACGCAGAATACGAACCCACACAGCCCCGGTCTGCGGCTGGCTCCCTGGCAGGGGGCCCCCGTGACTTGCAGTACAGACATCCAGCCCCTTTTGAGGGTGTGCTGCTCTTCCTGGCATGTTGGATAAGGACCACGGAGAGCTGAGTGCCTTTGGCTGTCTTCCCCTTTGCCCGATAAGTAATAAATAGCCTGAATGTATCTTTACCAGCCTCATCTGACAGGCATTGGTCTTGCATTAAGTCTTACGTGTGTTTGACAAATTGACCCCATCAAGGCAGCCACCTGCCCAGACAATGAAATGAAAGTCAGCCGAAGGAAGGTTTCAATAAGAGCTGCCCTGTTTCAACTGACCGTGTAAACCGGTCAAACACTGATTACACACACACACGCACACACACACAACTCTCCTGTTAGAAAGCATTCCTAGGAGAAATTGAAAAGTCACTCACGGAAAAGCATTTGCCTCTATTTGCCTTTTGTTAAGCAAGCTGGTGGAAATTTGGGAAAATAAATGCAAATGCATGCCATTTAATGCAATTCATGTTTATTTTCTAGCTACAAACTCAGTAGAATTCTCAGTGGGCACGTAGTTCTACATCAGAATTTAAAATGAAGTATTCGTTCTGCATTTTGGAAGCCGTGTGAATCCAAATGCTAAGATGTGCCTGAGGATGTATCCCATTTCCTCATCAGGTCTCACCCGGGTCAGAACACTGAGAAGGACGCAGGCAACTCCCTGGTACACGGCCGGACTTGGGAACGTGCTGTTCTGGTTAACAAATGCATAGCTGGCCAAAGTTTGAGTCATTACGTCCAAAGAATATGTGGAAAATGATGAATACCAAAAGCACCGTGAACCTATTTTAAATTATGTTCAATGATTCAGAAGTCACCTCAAGACAAAGCAAATTAGTAAATAAAAGTGATCTAATTACCACAGAATACAAAAAAAAAAGTGATGGAGACACTCCTTATCCTAAAAGACCAAGACAATGTGTTGGAGAGGCAAGATTTTTATTAATCACACTAGAAAATAAAGCACAGTATCAAAAGCCTCAGAATTACCTCTGGGAACACGAGTTCTCACACAGGGTGGGGCAGAAGCAGGTTTACAGCTGTTAGTACACAACACAGAGGTTGCTCCTGTATTATTAATTATTGCAGTGTGCAGACAACTATAAATCTGCTCTTGCCTCACCCTGTATCTCAGATTAGCAGGGCCAGATCGAGATGAAAGAATGACAAGTAGCCACATTTCCACTTTTTAATTTTTTCAGATGTCTTTGCATTCCACGAAATTGGTCCGCTGTTCTAAACCCCAGATGTAATTAGCTTCCTGGACGTCCCATACAAAGGAAAGTCAAATCACTCCCCTTCTGCCAAATATGTGTCTGAGCCACCTAATCTCGCTGGTATACTCACACATGAAAAGTTACTACAGAGTGATCGACCTTTCCAGTTGGACTCCTTCATTTTGTTTTATTAAGAATGATGTCATGCAGTACTCCTCGGTTTACTTAAAAAAAAGTAAAACAACTTTTTTTTTTAACATGTCTTTCCCCAAAGAAGCATCTAACCATAAAAATAGTCTTTGGATTATACTCATTTGAAACTTACCCAGTAGGTTTCAAATATCGTATAAGTGAGGCTTTTTTTTTTTTTTTACCCAAAGCCTCATAGAAAATTAGAAATAAGAAAGCACACAAAAGGAAAAATATTTTTTAAAACAACAGAAGCAAAATAAGCCAGCGGCAGGAGTGATAAGAATCTATCTCATCTAAAGGCTGACTGCAAGAACTTGTGTTGATGTCAATGTCAATGTCAGCTCTACTGAGTAGGGACCCATGCACCATGTCCAACCAGCTCCTGTGCATACTTCTCTGAGACCCTGTGTTGTCACTACTGCTTTAGTCCCTGTCTCCTCCCTTGACCCTGAGCCACTTGAGGACAAGATTGGACTTAGCTTCAGAAGTCCATCAAAAATTACTAATCCCCTTCCATATTCAAGATCCTGGGATAGAGAATATGAGTAAGATATGCCTCCTGCTCCCAAAGAGCTTACCATCTAACGCCAGCAGATGGAGAATGAGGAAGGTAGGAATAATGGTGTAACTTCAACACACAAAAGTCAAAGCGAAAAGTGCAGTACATCCAAGGTCTTCCGAGGACATACGAGGAGAGCCAAGCAGTTGGGGGATGTCTCCTTGCAGAAAAACGACAGCTTTGTCTTGAAAGATGAATGGAAATTAACATGTAACAGATGGAAAGGAGGAGGTGACAGAAGAAAGCTTCCGGCAGGAGGCAGGGCATATCACGTTATGTGCCCAGACCATCAGTCATTTGGTCTCTTGGAGTCAAGTGCAAGGCAAGAAGCAATAGGAAACAGGCCAAAGAGCTTCGGTTTACTTAAGCTGAGGTTCATGGGGAGTCACAGAAAGGCCAGGGAGTGGTGTGGGGAGATTTGCATCTGCTCAGAGAAAGAGGAACAGTAATTGGGTAAGAAACAAGAAATGTGAAGAAGTACTACGGATTAAAACATACCTGTGTAAAGTCCTGGAAAGTCATCTGAAAGTTTTCCAGATGAAGTCAAATTCCCATTCTTGTCCTCGTTCATTTAGCTCCTCGACTTCTAAAATCTGCAAAACTGATCCAACTGGACAGGCCTAAATATAGCTCACGTTGAGATTATTCCTACCAAGTGCTGTGTGTGAATTTCCTGAAGGTACCAAAGGTACCAGGAACGAGCTTGCTTTCCTGAGTTTAGATCTTGGCAAACCCTTTCTACGCTATCTTTTATGTAGTGAGGAAAAACGTTTTACTTGCTACCTATAGGTAGCTCCCCTTTAAACTATAATGAATGGTTAATCCAGGAAGTTCAACCTGGCTTGCACGTATTTTATCCCATTCCATACGAAATGTTTTAGGGAAAAAAATTATTCAGGGGTGGGACTGAGAAAAAGTACACAGGACCAAAAATTCAAACCCCATCAGCCAACAAGCAATTGGTCTCCAGGACGCAAATGCCTTCCCAGGCACCCCCGTGGAAATTGCCATCCCTTCTCCAATTTGAATTAGCCCGTGGGAGCTTTTAAACTGAATATCAGAACTTTCCTTTTACCAAAGGTCAGCCCTGGAAAATCGTTCCCTACCCCGCAAATCAAACTCCCTTTTGGGATTTCCCGAGCTGCAGTTGATTTCCTGAATCTACCAAGCGCTTTTTCTCATTACTGTTTTATGTCCTCTGATGGAGGAAATTCTCTCTTTCCAAAGGCAGAACCATTCCCAACGAGGTCCCCCTGCTTCTCTCCGAGAAACTGGCCAGATTTACTGCTGCGCGGTTCCATCCACTCTGATTTCTGCCAGCTGCAGGGAGGACCTTCACCAACATCATCCCCGCCCTCAGTCACAGTTCATTTATTTCCAAACGCATCACGGGAACCAACCGAGAATGACCTGCTGATGTGCTCTGAGCAAGAGGCTTGCAGGCCAAAGCTTTAAATGACTGTTACTTATTTCTTCTTCCATTTAGTAGAAGACATCTCCACAATTATCCCCAACTGCTCACACCCCTCCCCCATGTCAAACAAATGATGGGCTGGGGGAGTCAGGCATTGTGGGAAGAATGCCAAGTAACCAAAGCCGTGCCACTGAAGTGAGCCAAATGGTGTCATGATTACAATTATTATCGTCTTATCAGATCTGCGTAGAGAACACCACGCTTAGAAAATGAAAGAGAACCTCAGAGAGTTCCCATGACTTACCCAAGGCCATGTAACTGGAAAATAGCAAATCCGCACCATGCAGTCTTGGGGCTGCCTGACTCCACACCCCAGGTGCTCTCCGGCGCATCTGCCGGACTGAAGAGGAAGGGACACTTTCCTGCTACGGTCTGATGTGGGACCACGCTGGCATGACAAGGTAGGGTCCTCAATAATTAGTGCTATTAAAATTATATCAGCCCCAAATGCATTTTAAAAACCATCTCAGCCATTACACCTTATGATACTCCGTTATTACTTGCTAAATAAAGTCTTTCTAAACTGAAATGTAATGCTTTTATAGCTTCTCCACAAAGCAGCAAGAGGCATCATTTTTCAAACTAAATTTTCCATCGTGTATTCTATAAGAACATCATTGTGACCTCACATAAACACAGTGCAATGATCAAAACCAAGAAAATTCACATCGACGCAATACTACTGTCCAGTCCACAGTCTAAACCCGCATTTCATCGGCTGTCCCCATAATGTCCCTGAAGCTGTTCCTTCCAGAGCGACACCCAACCCTCTATCTCCTATTGAAAACGTTATTCCTCTTCAGTCCCTTTTTACCCGAAACAGTTCCTTAGCCTTTTCTGCGTGTCTGTTTCTTGACGATGCTGTTTATGAGGAACATAAGCCAGTTCTTTTGGAGAAAGCCCCTCACTTTGGATTTATCTGATGCTTCTCCATTATTTGACTCAAGTTAGACATTTTGGGGGCGGGAGAACCACAGGCATGACATGGTATCCTTAGTGAATTATCTCCAGAAGCCCACGAATTACTGGTTTTTCCATTTTTTGGTGATGTTAATGTTGATCCTTTAGGGGTGTCTGCCAAGTTTCTTCACCATAAATAAAGTTACTGGTTTCCCTTTGTATGTCCTTTGCAAGTAAATACTTTGAGACTATGCAAACAGACCTTTCCTCAGCAAACTTTAATCACTAGTTATAACATTCATTGCTGATTTTCCAACTTCATTATTCCTTCCACATTAGTTGGCAACACATAACATAAGGAAGTGCTTTCTCTTCTCTCCAACTTACTCATTCATTCATTTATATTAATACAAATCATAAATATTCATTTAATTTATTGGCTTATCATCAAATATTGAGGCTCAAATTGGCCCAGATTTGGCTAAAAGGGGCCTCTTCAAGCTAGCTGCTATGCTCTTTTTTAAAAAAAATAATAATAATATGCTTCTAATTTTGAAATAACTGTAGAGGTGCAGAAAAGCTGCAAAGAGAGTACGGCCAGCTCGCATTCACTCCTCACCGTTTTAGATCACCACACTGCACTTGTCAAAACCAAGGAACCAGCCATCACGTATTACTGTTGACTAAACTCCGGACTTCATTAGGGTTTCCCAATTATTCCAGTAGTGTCCTCCCCGGATCCAATTCAGGATGCCACACTGCATTTAGCTGGCATGTCAACTTAGTCCCTTCTACCCTGACAGCTTCTTCAATGTTTCCTTCTTTTTCAGGACCTCAGTGATTTTGAGAAATGCTGGTCAGGTGATTTTTAGAATGTGCCCAAATACGAGGTTATGAGATGTGTCGATCAGACTAGATGTGGGTTATGGGGTTTAGGGATGAATACCCCAGAGATGAAACCCTTTGTCACCCCATCCTGACAAGGCAGCAGGAACATGACTAGTCATGTGGGACATTAACCTTGGTTGTTGTGGTTAAGGTGGTGATTTCCAGGTTTCTTCACTATAAACTCACTGTTGTCCCCTGCCTATGACCTATTCATTGGAAATGAGTCCCTCAGTACAGTCCACACCTCGCTGGGGACGAGGACAGGTTAAGTGTGGGAAGATTAAGCACCATCTCCCAGAGGGTGAAATATCTAGATGTAATTTGGAATGCTTCCATAAGGAAGATTTGTCTCTTCTCCTCCATTTATTTTGTTACCCAGTTATTTATGTCATATGTATTTATTTCACACTTTGGGATATGATCCCACTTTATATAGATACTTTTTTAATTGCCCCAGCTTTGACCCCCAGAAGCTCTTTCCCTGTGGGGAGGGAGCCCCTTCGCCACGCCTCCACACCTTTGTTTTCTGGGCACTTCCTCATTTCCCACCACTGCCAGCATCTCCAGGCTCATCTTGTATTCTCCTCTCTCTATCCCTAGACTAAGCTTGTTATGCATTATTTCCCCAAGGATCCCCGGGTCCCACTGTTGGAGAAAAGGATTTATAAAGGATCGGGGTGCATGAGGTACTACTGGTCCTGAAGTGCCACCGCTTCTGGGCCAAGGGGATTCCTTTGAAAACCCGAATGAGATGGTGGGTTGGCAGTGGGAGGCGCAACTTTAGCGGTCACCAGGGTTTCCCTGTGCTGACCCAGGGATCCCAAAGTGGTGCTTCCCGTTCTGGCTCCTCTTGGAAAACAGAACAAACCCTACAGACTAGTTCATTAGAAAGGAAAAGTGAAAGCAGGTCACCCAGAATGGGTGAGGATTTGAGAGAAACAAAGGATGGGGCAGATGGCTAAGCAATGGATGACTGTTTGTCCCCGTTTGCTGAGGACAGGCCTGGCACATGCCTAAGGTCCTAGTGTGAGTACTAACAGCATCCCTTTCGGGCTCAAAAGCACCTTGATGTGGACACTGGATGGCCTGGTACCCTAGAAACTACCCTGAGGATAAAGTTCGTGACAGCTACACCGCTGATGAGGAATTGACAGCTTTGCTGTGTTAAGCAATGTAATCGTTCCTTTGCATCTCATAGAAATGTCCATGAAGACTTAAATCACTTTTCAAGGTTCCTTGGATTCCAAACCTGCTTCTGTTAAACTGTCTCACTGGCATCCAGCTGGGCTATGGCCTCCAAAGAGGTCAAGAGTGTCCCTCTGAAAAGCCCACTGTTCCCACCACTGGTGAAGCCCAGCAATTTCTCTGGGTATACATACCCCGAGCAGCCCCCCCAAAGGCCCCTTTGGTGCTTACAAGCAGATACCGCAAATCGGAAGAGGAAAAAACACCTTGTACAACCCTTTTTTACTTACCCAATGCTCTTTCAGCCTGCTTTACGCCATGGATTCATGTCTACTTTATGTCCATACCTTCCTCCGCTGTCTGTCCTTCCTCCGCTGTCTGTCCTTCCTCCGCTGTCTGTCCTTGCTATCCTTCGAGGCCACGCAGGTGGAATGACTGTTAGCTTAACTCAGTTTTCAACTATTCAGATGTCAAAATTTTGAACTGATGTTTATACAGAGAAAAAAAAAGTTTTCCCCATTAGATAAAAATGCAGAGAAAATTGTACAATATCATTTGAAAACTCCAATTGTCCACCCAACGATTTAGAATTCCAGGATTTCCTAGCAACCGCAGGACGCAGTGGTGCTGAACTTGGAACCTAGAGGAATATTCACTTTTAAGTAGGTTTTATAAAGCAATACTTGCTCCAGGAATTGTGGTCCTAGAGAATTTAATCAACTGCAAAAGAACCATTGCGGTTTGTGCAAGTTTAAGAGTTCAATGGTCTGAAATACTTGGACCAGAAGGGTCTCCTGGTTTCCTTCAAACGAAGTTGCTCCAGCAAGAGTTACTGAAGTGCAGGCAAAGCCCAGGTGACATTTTTATATTTCCAGGAAGTGCTCGTGCCAAGATTCAGCCCGCAGAGAATGATCAAACCTTCATTAAAACCCCCCAAAGGAGGACCTGAGCCCAGGGAATAAGACGTTCTCACTTCAGCCGCGTGTTTCGCACCAGGCCTCAGACTGCAAGCGCTGCTCGGGAACCAGGTCTTCATCCTGACAGAGGTGTGTCCTAAATCCCAAAGCTGCCTGGGCGAAAAGACAGGGAGGTCCACCCAGATGTCAGAAGGCAGGTGTGAAACAGCCAAGCTGGAGTGGCCCCTCGGCCTGTGGGATACGAAGGAGATCCCGAGGCAAACCAGGGGCCTTGATTTCAAAATGGCACCCAGCTTCTGTCCCACCAGCTTCCTGCACCTCGGGGTCAGGCCCCACCCCAGATGGATCTTGCCAAGAGTCTGGAGCAGACACACCTGAGATTTTGCACGGTTCACGCTTCCGCTTTCACAGTCCGGAGCCGGGATTCCCAAGAGATCTCCATCATCTCTCTCTCTCTCTGTCTGCCGCCATTTCCATTGTTGGGGCTGGACCAAAATGGGGACCCAGTGATGAGGCAAACGCTGGACTGTCAATCAGGCTTCTTCCCGGGTGACTGGAGCCACAACGCGCAGCCTCGTGGGGATGCCCTTTTCTCACCTGTAAAAGGAGAGTCTGCGGTCAGAAAGCACAGTGTAAGGGAGACAGGAGTCACGATTTTCGGCTTTAGAACTTGAAACACGTCATTTAACCTCCCTGCCACACCAGCTCCTTGCCTGTAAAGCGGACGTGAGGACGCCTATCCTACAGGGCTATTCTGGGGGTCAAAGAAGATCGTGCGAGAGTTCTTCACAACCAGAAAGCCACACGTAACCAGGCAGCTCTGCTCCAGCTGCTGCGGCTGGCCCAGCACCATCCGAGGCTCCTTAGCCTCTAAAGTCATCGCTGAGCTCAGGGACTCCATGAGTGAAAGAATAGCTACTGCTCAAAATAGTTTCATAATTCCTCCATGCACTTCCATTTATTCTTCCTCGAAATGGGGATCTCAGACTCAATGAACCAAACGCCAGCAGAAGCAGCCCCCTCTGCCTTGCTGGAAAAGGAAAGGAAGGGAAAAGGAAAGAAAAAGGAAAAGAAAAAGAAAGAGAGAGAGAGGGAGGGAGGGGGGAGAGAGAGAGAGAGAGAGAGAGAGGAAGAGGAAGAGGAAGAGGAAGAAAAAAAGAAAAAGAAAGAGCTTAGGGCTCAGGTGTGCCCAGGGTGCAGCAAAACCGTTTAAGTCCCAAACTGTCCACCAGGGGTCAGAGTGTTTCAAAGCAATTTTTCCCGTGTTAAGTCTCCATGTTCATTGCAGCATTATTTACAATAATAGCCAAGGAACGGAAGGAACCCAAAGGCCCACCAATGGCTAAGCAGATTTTAAAAAAAAAAGCTGTGGTACATATATGCAATGGAATATAACTTGGCCATAAAAAAGAATGAAATCTTACCATTTGTGACAACATGGATGGATCTAGAAGGTTATTATGCTCAGTGAAATAAGTCAGACAGAGAAAGACAAATACCTCATGATTTCACTTACGTGTGGACCCTAATGAAGCAAAAACAAACGAAATAGAAACAGACTCCAAGATGCAGAGAACAGACTGGACTGATGGTTGGTGGCGGGGAGGAGGTTGGGGGCGGGGGCCGGGCGAGGGGAATGCGGGGCTGGAGAGTCACCGGCTGCTGTTGGCAGCCTAGTCCGAGGGATGTGGACTGCAGCATAGGAGACATGGTGAATAATGGTGCAATAGCTCTGTGGTGCCAGCTGCATACTGGAAGTATCGCGGGGACCACTCCGTAAGGTACGTGATTGTCTGACCACTATGCCGTAAACCTGATGCTAATCCAAACTAATACTGAAGGTAAACGGTCATGGGATTTTTTTTTTTTTAACTTAAGAAGGGTGCCACATAGAAAGTACACTCTCAGCGCAGCGAGATTTGGAAATGGAACCTGGACTTTGGAATATTCTTCATGTGCAGCCCTTAACAGCACTGAAACACATCGAATATTTTCCATCCTTATAGAACTCAAAGTCCCAAGAAAGCGATCCTGCTTTGAGAGTTTTGGGGTGATCGATTTGTGCACGTAGTGATGGTTTCTCAGGCCCGGGCATTTGTAGAAACCCATCAAATTGGGCAATTGGAACACGCGCTGGTTATTCTACGCCAATTGCATCTCAATGAAGATGCTTTTGAAAGAGGATGGATGGTGTCCACGTAGACAGACGTACAGGATTCAGCATAGCCGCGGGCGGTGGCTACGGGAACGGGGAACGGGGGATGGGGATGGGGCTTGGGCTCGGGGGAGCCCAAATGAAAGGCATTCTGCCTTCTCCTGTCACGCACTTCTGCACTGATTGAGTCCGTTCTCGTGCTCATGTATTTCTAATTTTGTAAGTTAATACATTTCATTTCCAACTTTGTAATTTAACAGGGAGAATGCTTTTTCAACGACATGCCTACTACTGAAAGTAACATACTACTTTCCGATTGTATCGACATCTCAGAGGGGAGACACAGAGAAAGTCATTTCACTAACAGGCAGGAAGGAAAGGGGGAAATTGCACCACAAAGCCCTACCCTGGGAGGGCCAGGCCCCCATGGAAGAACCCAGACGGGGCCTTTGGACATCCCAGAACCACCTGGAGAATCGCTCCCACGCAGCTTTAGGGGGAACCAAGACTGGGGACCCTCTATTAGAGGCCTTGCTTCTAATAGATTCGACCCGTGACCATTGATCCCATCCCTTGTGGCTCTCGGAGTGATGTTGCTACACATCTTGGATGGGGAACCACTGCCTTCCATGGCATAAAGAAGTTTCAGTTCCAGAAGTCGAGAAGGCTGACGCTCAGTTTTATTTGGAATACAAATCGCCCAGTAGATGGCGCTGCGATCTGAGACCTGAAAAACCTACATCTTTCCTATGAAATGAGTTTGGAAGCTGAGTCGTGGAGAGCCTCGGCCATCACTGAAGCATTTAGTCCTTTAAACAAAATACACATTGAGTTTAGGATGAATCTTCAGCAATGTATATTTTTTCCTGTGTTGGCAATTTTTGTAGAAAAATACCTATTCATTTTTCTCTCCATTTTTAAATGCTAGATATGAGTTCTAATCTATGTGAAAGCATCTCAAATGCAGGACAGCCGAGTGCTCTTTCTGTAAGTACAATAACAGAGACGTCCCAAAGCAGATGGACAGTGAGGAGTGAGAGTTGGGCGGAGAGGGGCGGTCAGACAATCCATCTTCTTTCCAGGATGGTGGTGACGGTGGAGGAAATTGAGATTAACAGCTCAAGGTAGTCACCTGTGAGAGTGGATCCCAGCTCCTGCAATTCTAGTTACCTCACCCCTGTACCCTCAGCCACTTGTCTAGAATTTTCCTCAGTAAACCAACAGTGCATGCTCGACACAGACGTAAATGCCCTAAACAGCAATACATAAACCAGCTTCTTTCAGGGGAAAAGGGATGTATTTGCTTGCTTGAAATTTTCACAATTCAACAAGAAATGAACCTGGACATGCTACTATATTTAAAGCTACCGAGGTCACCACTATTTTTATTCTAGCATGCAGCAAAAATCAGTGAGAACACAGGTACCCTTGGACAACACCTGTTTGTCCGGTACAGATCCACATATACACATATTTTTTTCAATAAGTACTGTAATTTTTCTCTTCCTTATGATTTTGTTAATATTTTCTCTCTAGCTTAGTTTATTATAAGACTACAGTATATAATACATATAACACACAAAATATTTGCTAATCAACTATTTATATTATTAGGAATAACTCTTCCTATCACCAGTGGGCTATTTGTAGTCAAGTTTGGGGGGAGACAAAAGTTAAAGACAGATTTTCAGCTTCACAGGATTGGTGCCCTAATGCCCACATTGTTCAAGGGTCTACTGTAGGCGTCTCCTTGTTGCTAGGCAACCTCCAAAGCCACCCACCATAAACAGAGGGGGCCTTCTATTCTACGTGGCCCACGGGAACTCCTCTCCGCTTGCCCACAGGGGCACGAGGAGGCCTACAAAGCAATCCCCAGCTCCCTCTGGTGGCGTGAGCCTCCAGTGGAGGGGGGGGGTGAGGACCGCAGAAGGAGGGGTCCCAAGAAGCCAAGGCCAAGTGTGCAGACTCCTTCCTGTCAGCTCCAAGTATGATCGAAAGCTGGGCCACTTGAAAAGATCCCCCGCAAAGAGGCTCCCAGCTACTACGTGGGTCTTTGCGTAGGAGGCTGTTCATTTATAGGTGGTCCTTTGAAACTAGTCGAGAGACATCAAACAGAAGGGAAAACAGGACTCATGTCCCGCTTATCTGTCCCTTCCACCTGCGTGTCCCGGGTTTGGGCCTCCTTCCCTGGAGAACTGTTTTCAGGGGACAGCTTCAGCTGAGTAAACTGACAGCCAGATTCGCTCTCTTGGATGATGCCCATTCAGCCACTTTTATGGGGCCGTTATCGTTCCAGAGTCTCACGCGTAAGGCCGGCGAGTCGGTCTGTTATTGCCCCCGGTATTTGCTTTGGCAAATCTTGGTAGCAAGGGTTTAACTTAGTTACATATAATCAAAATGTAAGTTGTACACATATGTGCATCCAGCGAAGCTCAAACTGCTCCTCACAGTGAAAGACCATAACCATAACAATACCTGAAAGGCAGCAGCTAGGACACAGAGACCTTTGTGATGCCCAGGCACTCCGCCACCATCTGCAGGGCTCAGCCCGCTTGCACTCAGAAACCTGTCGGACAGAGGAGGGGAGGGGGCGGCTCCCGTGGCCTCAGCTACTTAAACGTCAAGGTCAGTGAGTTTTATCAGACTGGACTTGCTCAAGACAAAGTTCCCTTCAGGACCCCCCGGTCCCCAGGCCGACTTAATCCACCTGACATGTTAACACCTTAAGTGAGTCGCTGCATTTTAGAATTCAACTGGCCATCTGGCTTCACAGGATTTACGTTAATCCAACTAATAATGTTTTAAAATTCTGATTATTGCCCTGGTCCTCTTTTTCTCCTAGCATTTAAAAATTGTTTATATATTAATCCTCTGTTCCATCTTTTTTTAAAAAAAGATTTTATTTATTTATTTTTAGAGAGGGTAAGAAGCATCAATGTGCGATTGCTTTCTTGAGCTCCCCCTACTGGGGACCTGGCCCACAACCCAGGCGCATGTCTTGACTGGGAATTGAACCGGCGACCCTTTGGTTCACAGGCCAGCACTCAATCCACTGAGCCACACCAGCCAGGGCCTCCCTGCTCCATCTTAATAGCTAATAACACAAAACCTAATAGGTTCAAAGCATGTCATCTAGGTACCATCCTCTGAGTCAAATGGTCTTCAACTGAGCGCATTTTGATTCCTCAGGAAGAAACCCTGACTATGAAGGGGTCCACAATGCCCTTCAACAAACAGAGGCATCCCCTAATGCAAACACAATGTTCCAGAAATGTGCTCCATTTTTCCCACGGTCTTGGCATTTTAAATGGTGGCCAGTTCCCAAGGCGAGATCCCAAGAATCTGTTTAGTGGACCACACGCCAAGGAAAAGAAAGCATATGTGCAATAAAATAAAAGGTGTTGCTATTACGATGCTGTCACTTAAATGTATCAAGGCAGACGTTTAACTTGTAAATATTGTCTGTGCGTGCTAAGTGTCAGTGTGGAATAATGGAAAGTTTAAGTGCAGTAAAACAAGGCAAGTGACGGATTTTGTGGAAATCCTTTTGGTAGCCTTCTGGGTCCTAGCAGGAGAACACAAGATGGATGAAGCTTCTTCACGACACGTGTTAACTCTAGGAGTTTTGACTCTGCTTTTTGCAGGCGGAAGCGCTGCCTCATAGAAACGCTTAACTGATACAACTGAATGACACACTCCGTGTGAGTTATTCTTATTTACGAAACTGCGTGGCCGCTAATATTCTTTAAAACAGACCATTCTCTTAATTTTAAAACACTAATTTTGAAGTCTTGTTAAGTGAAGTACAAGGAGTTTCACTGAGTTCCTATCCAATCACAATATAATATAATCAAGTTTAGAAAGTCAAAACGAAGGAAACCCATGTGTAGACCATATGGATCAGAAAAGAACCCTGGAAAACCCACAAAAGTTTCCCATGAAAAGGATATCAAGAACCGAAACACCTATTATAGTGTAGGAACAGTATAACCTAACGCTTTTTTATAAAGATAACAGGAAGTTAATTCCTAACAGAGTGTTATCTCTTTTCTACAACTTCTATGGAAATAAAAAATTTAAAAAAACATGCACGGCCGTCAGCCTCGGTTCATCAAGCACGAGCACCATGAGACCGGTTTGTTGCTGACGCCTGGGCACTTCCACAAGGAGTCTGAAGCAGCTCTTACTTAAGTGGCTTTATTAGACCCTGGGGCTGGAAATTTTAATTCTCAATAAACATCTGATAAAGACATCCCAGCCACACGGAAATGAAATGAAGAGTCAGTGAGGTGGAGACCTCAGTGAATTTAAACTCTTGGTTCTTCTCAAGATTGTCTTCTGTCTGTACCTGTCTTCTTGCCCCACAGTGAAAAGCTTTCTGGGTCCCTTATTCTCTGAAACCCAGGAAATTTGACGGCTGGAAGAAAAACGAACCTTCCCAAAACACAGTGCAGGCTCAACTCAGGAAAGTACCCCCTATGAATCCTAAGGACTGGTGACCATGGCTAAACTTTCCTTCCTTGTCACGACCTCAAAGCTCTCACAGCCCAGCAGGGCGGGCACCCATATCCACAGTGCCACTGCCCGTGGTTTCACTGACTGGTGGTCAGCCACAGCCAGAAATTATTCAATGGAAAATTCCAGAAACAACTCAGAAGTTTTCAGTCATGTGCCATGCCGGGTCCCGTGATGAAATCTCACGCCATCCTGCATCATTCTGTCCGGGGCCTGGATCATCCCTTTGCCCTGCATCGCCACACTGGAAATGCTCCCAGCCTGCTTGTCACCTAATCGCCCCCTCAGCCACCTGATCAACCGTCACAGTATCACAGGGCCAGTGTTCCAGGAACTCTCTTTTGACGTTTACGTCATAATCTCTCACCAACCTCCCTTCATCTTCTCAGGTAGGCACTGCTTCCTCTCCCTTCATCACAGGAAAAAGAAGGAAGGTACATGCAAGCCAATAAGATATTGGGAGGGAGAAAGACCACATTCACCTAACTTTTATTACTGTATAATGTTATAATCATTCTATTTCACTACTAGTTATTGTTGTTCATCTCTTACTGTGCCTAATTCATAAATTACACTTTATCATAGGTATGATAGGAAACATACAATATAGGAAAAAACAATATAGGCAGGGTTTGGTACTATTAGTGTTTTCGGGCATCCCCTGGGGGCTTGGAATGCATCCCCCACAAATACAAGACGACCACTCTGCTACATTTCAGAAGTGCCAGATGCTATCCTTTGCAGGCTGAAAGGTGGTCGCGTTCCAAGCAAAGGAGTGCGGAGCATGCTGGGGAGCCCACAGGGAGCCCTCCTGGTGCTGTCTGGGAAGTTAATATTAAACCCCATGCCCTTAGGAGATGCCTGCTCTAATCTGCTTACATCTATTCTATCCCACCAAAAAAAAAAAAAAAGAAGAGGCCAACAGTCAGAAATGTTATGAATAATCGCCACTGAAAACGTTGCCACACAAAGTGAAGGATTATTTCAGGTCAGCGATAACGTGGCCGTATGGCAGGTTCTTGAGTTTTATGAGAGCAGTGTGGATGATTTTATGGCCCCTTGAACCTGAGGACCTCCTCCTCCCTCTCTCCATGAACCCATTAAACCTTTCCACCATCGCTGGGTTGGCGGCAAGTTTTCAGTGCAGTTTTGCAGCACTGTGTTCCTCTGATAGACACGGTGAAACTGCTTATTCACTGGCGGTCACTGAGTTCAAAGGCGAGGTGACTGGGTGGCGACCCGGTGGTATGGTATCTAGAACGCAAGGAATGGTGGGCACCAAAAAGGGACCGCTCCCTGCTAAGTGGGTCAGGGCTAGGGTGAGACAGGCAGGGTACTCACCGGGATGGGGGTAGGAACCTAAGAAGGGGTCACGAAACTTACCAATCAAGACAACTAATACATTGATGCAATATGTTTAAAAACAAAAAATCTACGATGAGCCAGTTGTCAAAGTGTTAAAGAAAAACAGAATTGGACTCTGCCCTTGTACAGTTGGGCCTCACTCACCTCCCCCTAATCCTGGCCCCTCTGTGCTGACTCCATGGTGCCCACCTCAAGGACCCCTCTTTTTACAACACTGCCTGGGAGCAGAATATTAAATCTCAGCAAATGATATCCTATATTAATTGGTCAACTAAATGCCTTCCAAAAGAACGTACTTGGGGAGGCTGGAAAGAAAATGACTGTGCTGGATCTTTGGGGACTGCAATGGGACAGCAGGATGATAAAGCCATTTCTGGTTTCTTCCTCAAACAAGACTTAGACAAAATGTGTTGTATATTCTAGTTCCTGGACACAAGGGGGCGCTTCCAAGCCATGGAGGCAGGCTGAGAATTACTTTGGGCTTTTAACTTCCAAGATGCACTGGGACCTGCTGCCCTAAGGAGACAAGAGCAGAATTGTTCTCAACAGATACATTCAGGAATCACAGGTTCTGCAGCTGCCGTGAATTAGCTAACTCCAGGGGATCTGTAAAAACTCATCCAATTCACGAGAACCTATGGAAACTTTCTTTGGGTCACAGGTCGGAAAATATGCAAAGATAGAATGAAAATATAATAATAAGAAGAACAACAACAACAACAATCATAATAGGTTATCAGTTTCCCCCACCATAACTATTAATTGCTAACAATATAATTTCAAAAGTCAGTTACAGTTACAAAAAACAAGATCATTTTATATGAATCTGAACTTCCTTAAAATGTTAAAGATGATTATTTTTAGTTAGCCATTCAATAGCTAACTTTCTTAAGGAACAGTGGACAGGGGCTCAGGCCACTAGAGCCAAAACAAGTGCAACAAATCAGAATTCGGTCAAAACGTCCTGGCAGCTTCGGGGGGATTCCCCCTCTGTCCCTAGATAAATAGTCTCTCTCCCCCAAACAAAAAGTGGTTATTTATTTTATGTTTTTAACTAAATCCAGTACAAGTTTACATGTCAAAACATCATATAATCCCTTCATAGCATTTGCATGGATTTTTCTCCTTTTTAAAGTGTCTAGAGAGGAGAAAAAACATGGTGTGCATTTCTCAATCTTTTCTGTTTCCTTTTTTCCAGGTCCTACAAAATATATGCAAATATACAAAGAACAGATCAAAGAAAGATCTTCTAAAACTAAAGGCTAAATTTAAGTTTTGATGTCTAAGGGTGGGGGAGAGCCATTTTCCTGAAAGAGAGAAAAATGCTTAAATCAATGCTGAAAAACTCATAGATGGTCCCTAAAGTAAGTGAACTGGATGGAAGGAGAGAGTTCAGCCCGATCAGTTCTAATCTCACAAAACTACACTTTTATATACAACGTGCCTTGTGTACGGCTCCATAAGACTCCACATGAGAAAGTTGCAGAATATCAGAGAACAAACATGGCTACAAATTCAGAGGGAAAGAGGAATAAATAATCAGTCTTCTGCAATAAGAGAAATTAACTTACATAACTGTGTTTGATCTGTAGTCATCTTAAGGAACCAGAGGCAAATGTACGCATAATATATGGTACACTTTTCTCACAATGGAAATTCTGTATAAAATGCAGAGGATGTTTCTGGACAATAAAGATGAAAATAAGGTATTTAACAAAATATTAATAAATGTAATACACTAAGAGGTAAACTTCTAAAATTATAAGTTATCAAGCCTCCAGAAAAATAATTTCTTGGAAAATTATGTAAGGAGGGGTAGGGGAAAACACTTTCAAAATTTATGAATACCTTGGACCATTTTTAATGTTGATGATTAAATCACCTCTTCTGCTTTCTTTATTCTAGAAACTTAGGTGGGTTCATATGGCTATATACCAAATTTGTCCACATGAAAAAATTATAAACTGATTGCTAATCAGTTATTTATACAACTGATTTTCTTTCTTTGTTTTTATGCTATGCATTAATAAATATGAATGAATGCCTCAGCAAATTTAAGCTCTGCTTAGATGTGCATAAAACATAGCCCATTTCCTTGAGAGTCCACATTGGAAACCCTGATTTTTCTGGGATAAACTCCCTGACAAACCTGTAAAATCGTTAGCATGACTGGAGCTCATGCCTGAGCACTACTTTCAAACTGAGCTTCAGGGTCCAGGAGTCCCTTGGTGGGTAACTGAATTAAAGAGTAGGCTCTTCAAAATTGTCTTCTAAATCAGTCTTTTCCAGAAATTTTTCTCTGCATTTTGAGGATTTACAGGGTTCCAGAGCCATATGTAAAACAAAAATCCTCTGTTTACTAAAGGCTACAGTTGGAAAAGTTAGCATTTGGCATTAAAAAATCTTTGTTTTTCTCACCAAAAAACCTACTCAAACTAATAAGTGAATTTGGCAAAATAGCAGGATACAAAGTCAGTATTGAGAAAGCAAAGACATTTCTGTACACCAGCAATGAAATACTAGAAACATTAACTAGGGAAAAAATCCCATTCAATATAGCAACAAGAAAAATAAAGTACCTAGGAATAAACTTAACCAAGAAGGTAAAAGAACTGTATTTGGAAAACTACAGAACACTAAAGAAAGAAATTAAGATGCAAATAAATGGAAGCATATACTGTGTTCATGGATTGGAAGAATTAACATCATTAAAATATCTATACTACCCAAAGCAACCTATAGATTCAATACAATCCCTGTTACTATACCAATGGTATATTTCACAGATCTGGAACAAATATTTCAAAATTTATATGGATCCAAAAACAACCGAATAGCCTCAGCAATCTTGAGAAAGAAGATCAAAGTAGGAGGGATCACAATACCTGATATCAAACTATACTACAAGGCCACTGTAATCAAAACAGCCTGATATTGGCAGAAGAACAGACACTTAGATCAATGGAACAGAATAGAGCCCAGAAATAAACCCATGTCTCTATGGTCAATTAATATTTGGCAAATGGGATAGGAGCATAAAATGGAGTAAAAATCTCCTCTTCAATAAATAGTGTTAGGAGACCTGGACGGGTACATACAAAAAAATGAAGCTAGACCACCAACTTACACCATAAACCCAAGGTGGATAAAAGACTTATATATAAGCCATGATTCCACAAATGTCCTAGAGGGAAACACAGGCAGTGAAATTATGGATATCCTATGCAGCAATATTTTTGCCAATGTATCTCCTAGGGCAAGGGAAATAAAGGAAAAATAAACAAATAGGACTACATCAAATTAAAAACCTGCTGCATGGCTAAATGAAACATCACCAAAATGAAAAAGGATCCAATGGTATGGGAAAACATATTGCCAATGATACCTCAGACAAGGGATTGATCTCCAAAATATACAAAGAACTCACACGACTCCACACCAGGAAGACAAATAATCCAATTTAAAAAATGGGCAAAGGAACTGAGCAGACACTTCTCTAAGGAGGACATATAAAGGGCCCACAAACATATGAAAGGATGCTCAGCATCACTAGTCATCAGAGAGATGCAAGTTAAAACCACAATGAGATACCGCCTCACACCTGTCAGAATGACCATCATTAAGAAATCAAGCAACAAGCTGTAGAGAAAAGGGGACCCTAGTGCACTGTTGGGGGGAATGCAGACTGGTGCCGCCACTGTGGGAAACAGTATGGAATTTCCTCAGAAAACTAAAAAATGGAACTGCCTTTTGATCCGGTGATTCCACTGCTGGGATTATACCCTAAGAATCCTGAAACACCAATTCAAAAGAACCTCTGCACCCCAATGTTCATAGCAGCGTTATTAACAAAAGCCAAGTGCTAGAAACAGCCTAAGTGCCCATCAGTAAATGTGTGGATCAAAAAACTGTGTTACATTAACACAGTGGACTACTACAGAGCAGAAAGAAAGAAGGAACTTTTACCTTTAGTGACAGCATGGATGGACTAGAGAGTAATATGCGAAGTGAAATAAGCCAGGTGGCAAAAGACATACCATACGATCTCACCCATAGGGAACCTAATGAACAAAGCAAACAAACAAGCAAAATAGAACTAGAGGCATGGAATGAGGAACAGAATGACAGTGACCAGAGGGGAGGGGGGCAGGGAATAAGGGTGGAAAGAAGGGGAAGTGACTAGTCAAGGAACGTGTATGAGGGACACATGGACATGGACAACAGGGTGGGGACTGACTGTGAGAGACGAGGTGGGGTGGACAGTGGGGAGCAAGGAGGGAAAAATTGGGACAACTGTAATAGAACAACAATAAAACATTCAACAAAAAAATCTCTACATTTTGAAAACATTAACTACTTGTGAGCAGACAATATACTAATATATCATGTTACAAATATATATTAATACCTTACAAATAAAACTGTAATCATATCAGAAAATTTAATTTAGTTATAACATTATCAAATAACTTTTCAGATTCTCTTCTCAAAGAAAATCAAAGGGGAAAGTACTCAGGAACTGTAAGTACTGAATTACACTGCAACCTATAGGCTGATGAGTCATTCCCAGCCGAAAACATCGAGCTGGGCGATCACAATAATCAGTCATTTCACTTCAACAAAGACATTTTCAGAACAAAATCAGGTACAGCCCCATTATTCAACTCAAAGACATTAAATGAGAAAATGCAGAATATGCTAAAAAAAAATGATAAAGGTCTTCATCCAATTTTGCAGGGTGTATAAATTCAAAACTTCAGGAAGAAAACTTAAATAGAGAAGTAGCCTGAACAGGCAATGAGGAGGTATCAATGCCTTCTTTTCACCAAGGGCGTTACCACTGGCCATTCCTGAATTAAGAGAGGATTGGTTTTAAGGGTTAAATATTTTTAGCTTTTACTATCATGAACTATTCCAGATGACCTGAGATGTCTGGTAGGAAATGACAGAGTCCTAAGAAGATAAACAAGATGTTTAGGAGGAAGAAATTGTATTTCATATTTATTTTCTAATCCATTTTATACATATGGAAAAACTATTGAACCCACAAGTCTACATCTTCCTCATGATAGTTTGATGTGAAGTTATCATAATGCAGGATATAAAAATTGATAATAAGAAAATAAAAATGTGAACAAGTTAAATTCTATGTAAACTGCAAAGTTCATATTATTACCCAATGTGTTATTGATTCTACAAAAGAATTAAATTATTGAATAAGTTCATTGAAGGCTTGGCAACCCCATGAACGTTTCATTTTGAAAACATTTCAAGTTTGAAACATGAATGAGTGCCACATAATTAGCTCCACATTGAAAATTGCCTTCTTTACGAAAAGAAAAGGAAAAAAAAATTGCCTTCTTAAAATACTTAGCTCCCAGGCAACCCCAGATAAGCTAAAGGTTTTAAGAAATGTAAAGAGATTATTGTCAGCAGGAAAGTCAGCCGTAAAAAGCTCATTTGCTAAATCTCATGCTCCCACAGTCATTACTGCCACCCGTGATTTATTTTCCCTTAGCCGCCCATCAGAATGTTTGGTTAACGACCTTGGCCAAATCAAAAGTAAATATCTAAATAACAGTGCATTTATATCGACTCTCCTCTTGTGTAACTAGTAACCGCATATAATAAACTTATTTTCTCTAATATAATGAAATGTCCGTCTCATTGATGATGTTTGTTATTTAGGGGTAATTTTTTAATGGCATCTGCATCTTTACTCCGTTTTCTGAGTGAATTAAGCTATGACACAAAATAAAACATTAAACATGTCTAGGAACTAGTTAAGGCTGATTGGAAATTGTCTATGATCTGAAACATTAGATCTCAATGCCCAGGATTTGGGTCTATTACCTGGAATCTTTTGTAGTCTTTTTGGAATAAAACCAACAAAAACATTTTCTTCCTACCTAATAATTCTTTATAGCCTTTGCTCTAGCTGATCTTTGACAGAAAAAAACATCAAATAGTGTAGCCTAATCGACAATACAGCAAAACGTACATGCCCATGAGCTTTGTGCCCGTGTAAGTTGTTTGGGGGGACAGGAAGGAGGTTGGTTTTCTCTGTGTCTGGTACCCGGTTTTCATTTTATCCATTACATGTACCTTTCTGTGTGCATTTATAGTACATGCCAGCCACTAAAATGCATCCATAACAGGTTTCTTTGTATTTAAATTATAGAAACTAAAAGTATTTCACCAGTATTATCTCCTGAATCCGTTCTCCCCTCTTGAAAATAAAGATAAGGAAGACTCTTTTTACAATGACAACAGTGTTCTGATTATTTTCTTTTTTTTCTTTTCTTTCTGACTTTTTTTCAAAGTATAACTGGGAAAGCTGGGTTTTCAGTCGATATCTGAGGATACACAGCATTTGAAATACTCACTATCATCTTTTGAGAGGCAGTGTAGACTCAAAGTCAAGTTTGGGGGCTCTGGAGCCAGACTACCTGGGTGCAGACCTCAGCTGGTTAAATTTAGGTAAATTACTTTATTTCCCTACAGCTCATCTGTCAAAGGGGAATGAATGATATTAATAATAATATCTGCCGGATGGCAGTATTGCAGGGGGAAATGAATTTAAACTGTTACAGCTTCAGGCAGGCAGCGGCTGGCATGTAAAAAGTATTGTGTTTCGTATATATGATTATTCTTCTTTTAAATGATTACATGGTTATCATAAATTTGCCTTTAATCTCATCAGAGTGGTAGTTTAATTCTGCCAATATTTCGAGTGCTATGTATCATAGGTCTATCTTCGTTATCACTCATCTTCAACATTTTATTATAGCAAAAGACAACAACTTAGAACTCCAACTTTTATCTTTTCTTTCTTTTGCAACTAACTCACCTGTTTAAGTCATACTGTGAAAAACCAGCAAGCGTTTCTCACTTGTTCTTTTGCTTATTATGTGTACAGCAACGGGATTGGGAATGAGATGGCTATTCAGTTGTGAAAAACATAAAATTAAAGACACTTGATCCTAGAACCTTCTTTCTGACCTTAAGATGGTTTTCCTGAGAGGAAGCCACTTGCTCAAAGTCGCCACGGTGAGTCTGTCGAGGGGCTGTGATTTGCAGCCAGACCTGTCTGATACCAGCCTTCAGCCGGGAATGGGGACAATGAGGACCTTTAGTAAAATAAAGAGCGCTACTCAGCAGATTCTGCTAAGACAATGAAAATAATGCAAGTAAAGTAGCCTTAAGTTCTCATTACGTGAGGTTGGTGCTGCTACTAACAAAGTTAAGGGGGTCAAAAAAAAGGGATGATTCGGCATAACGGATAATGAGTTTTGTTATTTACATGTTGAGTTTGAGGGGCTGATAGGAGCCCCAGGTGGGGATGCTCAGCTGGCAAATAAGGTGAGAACGGAGCCCCAAGCCCAGCAAACGAGTGAAGTGTGGAGGGAGGACATGGAGCCAGGCATGCGGTGGAAACCATGACCTGATGGAGTGAAGCGTGGGCTAGCAGAAGGACAGGAGGCAGAGGGCAGAGAAAGAGCAGAGAAAGAGATGTCCGTGAAGGAGATGGAGGACAAGTGACCAGAGAGACTCCATCAGGGTCAGAGAGAGTGGCATCGTGGAAGCTGAGGAACGAGTTAAACCCATCAACGAGGCAGGTCACTGAATTTCTCTGTAACTTTTCTCCCACCTGCACAAGGTGAATAATCACTTCTGACCCTGTCACAGAGGTCACACTTTGCCTTCTTGCACACATCATGATACCTTACGCCAATATTTTACACTTAATCCAAGAGGGTTTTGCAAACTGTAAAGCTCCATTCGGATTTACAATGGCCATCACATACATGCTGCTCCCACGAGCTGCCTTAAAAGAATTCTCTAATGGTCCTATCTCCTGAGTGTATAATTCCCTAAATGGGAGGATTCCTGGCATGTTAATGTCTTATTTTAAGAGAAAGGAAAAAGCCCTCATTGATTCATTAATGCCAATTTAGAATGTATAATTGTTTGACTCGAGCTGAGCTAACAACCACCTCGGCATTAGCTTTGGGGGATTCACTTAGCACATAGTTTAAAATAATAGCTAACTTTAAAAAGTCACTCTAGAAATCACTCTACTTGTCAGAGTTTTGTGCCAGTCCTGCCCTGCACTGAACACTTGAGTGAAGTCACCCCCTCGATGAAGCCTTCGCTGACAGCCCCAAACTACTGTCTCTCCCTCGCAAACGATACTGAGTGACGATACCGCTCACTCGACAACTCATTCCCCCTCTAGAACTTACAGGCTCACTAGAATCAGATCGATCGCCAACTAGGCAAGCCAAAAAATGGGATAAAGTAGTTTTAATGAATGAAGGAAGTAAGAAACCAAACCCCCATTGTGGTCATGGGGAATCCAAGGTTCAGTCTGATGAAGAGACTTGCCCAGTGTCTCCCAAGGACAAAGTACCAGGGGTGGGATTCGAACCCTGCATGGAGGGGCCCTCCTGAGCTCTGCCTACTGTTCCCTTTGCCTCTGATTTCCCACTCAGATAATAAAGTACCTGATCACAGACAGCTTTTAAATTCTATGCATGGTGCCATCTACAAAATAGGGACTCGATAAACATGTTTATCGAGAAAACAGTGGAGACTGTGAAATTGCTTAGTCCTACAGCAGATTGGCAGAATGGAGGAAAGGGGATCATTTGGCCGAATATTCCACTAAGTTATTGCCACCATAACTCTTCCTTGTGCTTCCTCGAAATTACATAAGTTCATTTGAACTTTGCATTTTATTCAGGGAATAATTGAAACTGAAGCCTGGTTACTAGATTAAATAAATGAGGAGTTATGACTAATGCAATTTCTACAGCTTTTGCAATTAGTGCGTGTTAGACCTTCTCACTACATTGATTTGCTCTTCTTAGTAAATCAATCTTATCTGCCCGTACAAGCACACCCAGCAGAGATTTGGCTTTGCTTCAGGCCCGGCTCAATCATTTCTTTTAAAAAGCCCTTTCACACTAAGTTCACCGCGTAATAATCTGTATGCGATGAATCTTTACTTTAGTCCAACTGTTTATAAATTACCCATGTTCTCAGTCCACAAGTTGTTTAGTTTCTGTTTTTTTAAATCACAGATCCTTTGGGACCCAATGAAAGCTATGGAGTCCCCTTGCAGGAAGTTTACACGTGCACACATGTGCAAAGCATGGCCCAGGATTTCAAAGACCCTCTGAAACTCATCTGTAGACCCCTTAAGGAGCCCACGAGCCCCCAGCTAGGAGTGTCTGCGCTGCTTTTTCCTTATGTGTTCGGAACACCACACACACACACACACACACACACACACACACACACACCAAACCAAAGCTGCATCAAAGGTTTCTTCTGCCTCTCACCCAGAATCGGTGAGGCCATGTGGTAGGTGTTTCAAAGCCTTGTCATGGGTGGGAAAACATAATGAAATAGTATATTAGCATTTTGAATTACTCCTTGTTTTTCTTCCTAAAAATTTCCCTGGCTCTCTCCTGAATTAATGGGATTTCATTTTGTCTTTGCAACACAAACCACAAACAAAAATAATCCTAAGTACTATTCTCCCGCAGCCATCAAGGCTCAGGCTGGGAGGCAGAATCCCAGTCTCTGCCTCCTGTGCCATTTCAGAGTTAAGATTTCGGGAGGTAAGGAAAGACACCTGAAACTTTGAAGGGGGCGATGACCTGGTGTCTGACTAGAAGACACAGGGAATAATGGTATCTTCTATTACACGGCACCTCGTAGTTTTCAAAACACGTTCACACGTATGTTGCCTCACATGATGACCCCACCTTAACCCTATAAGGCAGGCAGCGCAGGTACTGAATCATGTCCCACCCCCACTGCACTGATACGAACTCAGGTCCGGACAGATTCAGGAACTCCCCAAGGCCGAGCACCTGTCTTAAACGGAAGAGCAGGGACTTGAAAGGAGAGCTTAGGACCAGATCTGCTTCTCCCTGCGAGACAGAAGCAGCCAAGGAGAACAAAGGTTTTTGGGTTTTTTTGTTTTTTTTTTAAGGCACATGTTGAAAATGGTAACCTTTGCATCGAAGTGCATGAAATTTCATTTTCAGCTGTTATATGAGGACACCTGGCTATTTTCAAAATGCTTAGCAAATCAAACTTTTTCCTGAAAATGTAATTGCCCTTGCATTAGTCACAGAGGTTTAATCATTGGTGGAGAATAAAGTGGCCTTATCTTTACCAAACGCCACCATAATCACTTGAGTAAACAGTCTGGAGCCATTTGTATTATTCCTGACGGGATAATGGGTTCAAAGTTGTAAAATCTGGAAATATTTTACCACGAGACTGCTGCCATAGGCATTTCCCATTTTGAACCTAAGCTGGCCCTTCTACATCTCGAAGATCAAGAGCCTCATTTTATGATGAAACATGCAGCAAACAAACAAAGTCTGGAGCTCCCGGCACACAGACCCCCAGGACTGGGACAGACTCCTGGAGATCACCTCCACCTTCACTGCCCACTCCCGTCTCTCCTGATGGAAATTGCCCCTTTTTTATCCGCCCAGCTCCCGAAGTGGGCTGTACTCTCTTCCTGGCCCTGGTTACCCTGTACTTTGCTCTCCTTTCGGGGAGCCTGGCATCAGTGAAATCCACCACGCCGACCCTACATGGGTCACCGACAGAGAGCGGGAGGGAGGGGCCTTTTCCTAAGGCACTCGGCGATGGCAAATGTCAAAATGTCAGTCGGAGAGGCCCGGAAACTGGAAGACTTAATGTGTGCTGTTGGCAGACACCTGCTACGCACTGATAGGTGTGACTTCGTCTAACCTCATTCACTGATCCTGATGTTTTGCGAATAAAAAAAAACCTGAGGTTCGCAGAGAGGGGATTAATATGAGCTCGAACTTAGGATATCGTGAGCATTTCACATGTTCTGCATCCTTTGAATAGAGGTTAGATGAGGTGCCCAGAAGACACAAGTGATCAATAACCCATGTGGCATTTGAGGTTTGTCTTAACTACAAAGACCACGGGCTTCCCAAGCTTCAGGCGTTCAGAGAACTTATGCTATGCCTTCATGACTTTTGCCGAAATCTTGTACCATGCACTCTATTATTTCCTTAGAGGCAGTGCATCTCAGTGGTTAGAGCACAGTCCTGAGGTCAAGCCACCAAGTTAAAATCCCAGCGCTTCCTCTGACAGCTTTGCGACTCTGGACAACTGCCTTAACTGACTCAACATGTGCCCCTTTCCTCACGTTTAAAATAGGGGTGGGAGCCCTGGCTGGTGTGGCTCAGTGGATTGAGCACTGGCCTGTGAACTGAAAGGTCGCCGGTTCGATTACCAGTCAGGGCACATGCCTGGGTTGTGGACCAGGACCCTGGTTGGGGGCATGTGAGAGGCAGCCATCGGATGTTTATCTCTCACATCGATGTTTCTCTCCCTCTCTTCCCTCTCTCCGAAAATAATAAATAAAGTCTTTTAAAGTTGGGTTGGGTTATTAAATAAATTAGTACATGTTAAACCACTATAGTAAGTGCTCGAAGTTAACTAGCATAATTTCAGAATTTTCTTTAAATCGGGCCATTGCTCCTTAAGGAAATGTATTTAAAAGGTGAGATTTACATAGCACAACTGTGAACGTACATATTTGATGTGACAGCTACATTTCAATAAACATTAAAACAAATACATAATATTTAATTTTAATAACTATGTACGGTGCCACTTCGGTACTAGAAATATCAGGGGGAACACTTTGTAAAGTATATGATTGTCTAACCGCTAAGCTATACACCTGAAATTAATACGAAATGATATTGAATGTCAACTGTTATTGAAAACAAATTTTAAGACAAAATAAACAAATACTATTTAAATAAAATTGTTGGTGCATGTACCACCTAAAACCACTTCCCATACCTACATCCTACTTTGGACATGTGCCCCAAACCAGTCGTTTGCTGCCCAAAGAGAGGAAGTTGAGCATTTAAAGCTTAAAGGTAATCATGCCCGAAGTAGTTTTAAGCTTACTAGATGTGTGGAAAATAAGATAAAGGTAAGAAAACCAAAAGGTACAAATGGAATGGAATGGAGCAGATGCCAAAATCATTTAGCCAAAAAAAAAAGGAAAAACCATTTTTAAAGCAAATTTTGTAGGACTACTGCTTCCACAGATTCAGCTTGACAAGAGGAAAATTCTGTGAGGTCCTACGTTGAACGGCATCAGGCCACAGAGTGGGAGAAAGGGACAACTCAAGTACTCAGTTACTAGCTATAGGTTCAAACTAACCAGACCCCTCCCATTCCTGAATGTTCCTGGAAACTTTAAATACAAAAACGTAGCTGCCCACCAGATGCCGCAGAAGTCTGCACGTGCATGAACTCTGCAGACTCTCGCCCGCAGCCCCTCAAGAGGCAGTAAATATTTCTTCCTTACAAACAAGACACTGATCCTAGAAATGTTCCCTCTTTACTTTTTTCCATCCTTGTATCTACAGCCAGTGTAAATTCTTTCGAAACAACTTAACATCTTTCCTCCCCAAACTCACTGTATGACAGAGCCCCATGAGATCCAGGCCCACAGACATGTTCAAGTTCATCCAGCCCTGTAGCTGGCAGCCTAGACCAGTGGTCCCCAACCATTTTGGCACCAGGGACCTGTTTAGTGGAAAATGGGTGGCAGGTGGCAGGGATGGGGGGAAGGAGGTGGAGCTCAGGTGAGCTTCACTCAAGGCCCAGTTCTTAATAGGCTGCGGTTCGGTACCGGTCTGCAGCCCCGGGGGATGGGGACGCCTGGTCTCGACTGTATGTCCCAGGACCTGGTCCTTTCATGGGCTACCACAGGGCTCAACCAGGGAGTTAGGATGAGATGAAGATTTCACTGAAAGTGTTCAGCCCCAAATATTACTAAGGCTACAAAAACTCTTGACATAGCATCTTCCCCTCAGTTTCACAAAATAGCTTTGCTCTCTTAGCATATCAGACACTGAGACACACTTTCAGACAGAACAGCCTAGAGTATGGAAATCAATTGAAAAGATTATGGTTCTTGCAAATATGATTTGGCAACACATGAGAATGCAAGACAAAGTGGAAACAATGTGCAGACCCCACTATTGACCATTGATACCAATTCCACGACAGGCTAGGGTTTGTCAGTGGCTAAAGAAGGAATTGGGACGCTATGAATCAGCTAAGAACTCTCTGAGCTTCAAGTAACAGAAAACTATCAAGATCTTTAGAGGAATACAGGTTTATTCTTCTCGTATGAAAAAGAAACCTATGACAGAAAACTTAAAGAAACCTAAAGGAAAGAAACCTAAGAAGTCCGGAGTTTTTGCTTTCCTATGATATCAGCAGCTACTGAGTTTGGTTCAGGAGCCCAATGCTGTCAAGACCTGATTCCCTATATGGCTTTT
>PVKU01012608.1:0-34238 GCA_004027475.1 Anoura caudifer
GACACAGCTGACAGTGTCAAGAGCCTGGATCCCGGACGTGTGCTTCTCTTCCTTGCAAGTACGGTACCCTGACTAAGGGCAGAGGGAGATAGGAAGCACTGTGGGCGTCTGTGGGTATCCTGAAGGACTTTGATATTTCAATGAAGTTAAGTCACTACTTTAACTCTGTATAGTATTAAATAAACATTTCCTTTCCTTTTCACAAATCTCTGGCTTTGAGAGACATCTTTCCATAAGGCGGCGGACAATAACAGACCTTTTCTGTTGCTCGGTAACAGTTTTTTGGGGCTCGTCCGGGATCTTAATTGCCCATGGAAGACTGACCCCTCAGGTTCGAGAAAGTGAGACTTTGGAAGTGTTTTGCCAGTCTCGAGAACCTTCTGTTTGCTCTGTAACACTACTTGGAACATTTTACATGTGCATTAGTTTGCTAGTGATGCTATAAAAAACAGTACCATAGCTAGTTAACATACATTATTATTTTTTTTTCAAACATCTAGAGGTTAGAAGTTCACAATCAAGGTATTGGAAGAGTTTCTTCTTAATATCTGTGAGAAAGAGTCTGTTACAATTTATTTTTCCTGCTTCTGCTGGTTTGCTGGCAGTCTTGGACATTTCTTGGTCTTTGAAACATCATTAGGATCTTTGCCTTTTATCTTCATATAGCAACCTCCTGGGGTTCATGTCTGTCTCCCAATGTATCTTTATAAGAACACTAGTCATATTGTAATAAGCCCTTCCTCCAAAATCACCTCATCTCAACTAATAAATAAATAAATAAATAAATAAACCACATTTCCAAGTAAAGTAACATTCTTAAATCCTGGGATTAGGATTTTAACACATGAATTTTAGGAGTACATGATTCAAACCATAATGGTAAATAGAGCACACATTTCTGGGCTACAAAACCCACCTTAATGTAAATAACAGAAAAGAAAACCTACAAAGTGTCTTTTCAGTTCACAATAAAATTAAACTAAAAATAGCTAACAGAAAGAGAGCTGGATTATTTTATAATACTCGAGATTAAAAAATGAACTCCTAAATAATACATTGGTTAAAGACAAAGTCTCAATTAATTTAAAAAATTGTAACTAAATAAAAATACAAATAGTAAAAAGTGTAGGAGGCAGCTAAAGGAAGTACTTATAGGGAAACTCATTGCATCTAATTTATACAGTAGAAAAGAAAGCTCTGTAAACAATAACCTAAGCTTCTTAGAAAACTGGAAATAGAAGAACAACTTGAATTTAAAGTAGATGGAAGAAAAGATAATAAACATTACAGCAAAAATCAATAAAATTTAAAACAGAAAATTTATAGAGAAGGTCAATGAACCAAAAGCTGTTTCTTTCAGATGAATAAAATCAATAAACCTCTTGCTAGCTTATCAAAGAAAGAAAGGGAGAAGCCAAAAATAATACTAGAAATGAAAAAGGGCCAGAGCAACTGATTATGTGGATATTAAAAGGGATCCTATGAACAACTATGCCCTCAAATTTGATAGCACAGGTGAAACAGACCAATTTCTTAAAAGGACACAGGTTGCATGTCTTTGAACTTTCCTCTTTCATCTGTCCACACAACTCTCTCTCTCTGACCACAATCAGGGAAGAGTCTCTACTTTTAAAGCCTAAGTGATTAAATTGGGACCATCTGAATAATCCAGGATAACCTCCCCATCTCAAGGTCCTTGCTGTTGATCGTATTTGCAAAGTCTCTTTTGCCATTTATAGTAATATATTCAGAAATTCTAGGTATTAAATTGTGGACATCTTTGGTGGTCCATGATTCTGCTTGCCATACTGTGATTGATTTAAGAAGGTATAATGAAATCTTCCTTAAAAGACTAGTGAGTATATTTAATAGTTGGAGATAATTAAGTTAAATGTATTTGTTAAAAGTATAAACATAAATCTAAGAATAAGGAACATAGTCTCCCTGTATTCTTTGCTATCAGAATATCTGCCATGAGGAGACCTAAGGAGATTCTTCTGTTTAAAAAAAATAAGTCACATGTTTTGAATGGGGTGCATGATGTGCAAAGTTTTCATTTTAAATCAGGCTTCTCGTAATGTAAGCTCTATGAGGGCAATGACTCAACTTCTTGTTTATTGAAGTATCTCCGCTACCTAAAATACTACCCAAAACACAGTAGGTGCTCAAAAATATATGTGTAATTAATATAATCAAGGATAAATAGTAGAGTATAATTAATAATGTTTTAATAAGGAAGACTCAAATATTTAAAAATTGAAGTTAATGTTACTAAGATCACTGACAACTATAAATAATTATTTTAATAAAAGGGTGGCTATACAACATTACAAAGTTTATATTACATCTTTTCACACAAATGAATCATTATTTAACACAAATTTTGCTATTACTATATCTTCAATAATGTATTTTATTGGTTCCATTTTTTCAAGTCTTGCTAACTTTGCTTTTTAATTATAAATATGTTTAAAGCACAATGCAATCCTCATCCATTTATTGTAGTTTGAGTTTTTTATATGTTATGTTTGTTTGTTTGTTTGTTTTTGGATACTTTGCAGTGTGTAGCAATAAATATTTGGTTGATATTGAACTTTAGCCTATTATTTTCCATATCCTGGTCTTTAAGATAAACATGCATTATAATTCAAATATAAATCATTCATAACCTACTTATAAAGCTTTCTAAAATTTATGCAATATCTTTATTATTACAGTAAATATCATTTTCTAATGGAAAAATAAAATGAGTAGGGAAGGAAAGTTTTTAGTCCTTCTTAATTGAGTTGTGACAAAGAAACTACCATAGAACACTAGCTCTGTGTTCAGTAGTAGATTTCACATTTTAAGAAAACTAGTAACACATTTTAAGTAAATAACAGATTTCAGTTTTGCGGAGGACACAACTGGAAAAATATCTGATAAAAACATTTCATGAGAAGAAACTAACAGAAGATATTCAACCAAGAAAATAGATCCCTTCTTTTGAAAGGGCATGACACTTTTATTCAAATAGTTGAAGGAACTTTTTGTGTTAGAGATACTGAACTTCACCATTAGTGCCATAAGTAATCTGCATTGGAATCAATGGGTAGACATTACCACAGGATAAGTTTTAATTAAGGAAAACAAAACTTTCGAAAAATTTACTGTTCATAAATTAAATCAAATATAATATGTAATGTAGTGAGTGCACTATTATCAGGAGAATTCAAGCAGAACCACCTACAAGCTATAAAGCTGAAAAGAAGTGACAGTGAAGCAAGATATAAAAATATTTTGTTCTAATAGAGCTTAGATTCAAAACAAAGTAAAGATTTCATCATCAATTGCTAATAGTACGTACTTATTTCAAAACTCATTAAATTGCGAAGATAAAATTATGTTTATTTAATTGAACTGTTTTCACATGTAAAATATGAATTTATATTCAACATGATAGCATACTTTAGGAATATATTAGTTTTATTTTGTTCTGATTACTCCTTACATTCTAAGATATCCATGAAGTTTGTGGTTCCTTGCTCTGAGAGATGTGCAAGACCAGAAGCAGTAACTAACTAATTAAATATCATACTTTCCCTTTATCTTTTAATGAGCATGAAAAAGTGCACATTAGTGGTGGTCTCTTGTCAAATATATATTTTTTCAGTCAGCAGGGTGTTGCATCTCATTATTTTTATTCTCAAAATATGAGCACTTATGGAGCATGTGATTCTGAATTCTTCAGTCTTTACTCCAGAAGCTTTTATCCTCTGCTGCTTCCCACAATAAAGTCCCTTCTGAAGATATTTTGAATATCTGACCCCTGAGGGTGACACAGGGATTGGAACTGAGAGAAAAGCAGGAGAGACAGAGAGAGATTGTGAGTCTTAAGTGGGGCTGCTGATCTACAGATCACACAAGATGCTCTCTGTGATCTGTGCTGGACGCTGGCTTGCTTTGCTTCAGGGAAGGGGTACAATTTTTTCTTTAGTGGGATGGAGAGGGAGAAGCAGGGTCTAGGAATGGAGAGGGGATGCTGCTGCTTAGAAACACTGAACTTCAGACACTAGTGCTCTTAGTCTAGGGAGAGATTCATTCCTAGGGACAATTTGGCATCAGACCCTCGAAACACTGGGCATTTAAGGATCATGCTGACTTGGGCAATGATAAGTATATCAAACAGCGGCCATATGGAATCTAAGAACAGGGGCTTAACTTTTTATTTTCTGTATATCCTATGAAACTAAAATAAAGAATTTGTTCATTTACTATAATCCAGCTTTCATAGAAATCTTATATATGGTATATAAAATTATATGTCATCCTAGGATCGGACTACCTGCTATAACTTGCTTTTAGTTAAGAAGTTTTAATGTATGGCCACTTTATGTGGTTACTGTGTGTCTCTGAGTTTGTAAGGCTACCATGCAGGTTTACGAGCTCCCTGAGCTTGTCAAGTTTAGCATTTGGCCCTTTTTTTATTCACAGAATGTTTAAAAATAACTTCTGACAAAATGGGACACTTAGGCCTTATGTGTTAATTCCTGACACGTATTAATGTTCAAAGAGGAAAAATCCCCAGCCGGGTTCTGGACGGCGGACGTGAGTGCAGTCTGAGCAGTGCAGACGGTGAGCCTGTGCTGCCGAACCACAGGAAGCCAGGAACCTTCCTTGCTTTTTTTAAAAATTAATTTTTTATTAAGAAACTATGGAATAATATCTGGCATTTTTTCAGCCTTTTACAAAAGTTGAGAATGATGAAATGTGATTTGTAGATTACGTCTACCTATTAGAAACAGAGAGAGGCACGGTCCCTGGCCTATCTGGTGGTATAGGAATATCACAGAGCAGGTAGGATTTCTACGAAAGTGGTTGTGGGCTCACGGTTTTTTAGATGCTTATGCCACTTCATACACTATGTAGCTTATCTTCATATGTTGGCGCTGCTTTCTTAAAGACAATTGTCTTAAATCAGTACTTTCATAAAATCCTTTGGGAAAGGAAAATATTACTTACGCTAGAACACTGGGGTGTCCTTTGGGGACATGGACCTTTAATAATTGAATAAGTAACTTTATTTGATTAAACAACAGGAAAATCAATCTGTTCAATATGACTTTGACTGTGATCTTGTTCATTAAATATTAGACTAGATTTGATTACTAAAATTACTAAATTGGCTCACTTCATACATTTTATTTGAATAATTTCTCCAAAACTTAAAAAAACCACCATTACAGATTATGCCTGTGATTGAAAAATTATTATCTAACAAAAATGAAATTAAAAAATGGTTGAAATTTAGTGCCATGTAGACATCATTGGATGTGAAATCACAAGGTTTGGGATAGAAACAGAAGTTAAAATAAGAAAGTATTCTTCCATCTCTGTTACCTCCTCAGGTAGAAGTTATTTATTCAATTAAACAAATGATTAATTTATTTTTAAACTTGAAATAGTTTAGTTCATATAGATAAAATGCTAGTGTTTGCCACTACCTGAGACATCACATTGCCCTATCTGGCCTGTTAGTATTAGTTTCATTACTAGGCAGCTTCTTTTACTAGTCTAAATTACTAGTCAATAAATTTAAAATGCTACTTGGCAAAAAAAGAGAGATCATGGTAGATTGTACACATATTTGACTTATATCCCTTTCAATATTTTAGGAAAAGGGAAAATATGAGCATAAGTGCACAAAAATACAAGAACATAGGGAGGTAACTTTAACAGAGTTAAGAAAGTCTGTTAAAAGTTTCCCTATGGAGATAAAAGTTTTGAAGATCCCTATGAGGGCTCTTCAAATTTCTGACAAAATTGGCTAGAATACTAAAAGTATAGCAGATTTTTTGTGCACTCTCTTTCCTCACTGGATGAAATATACTATATTAATGAAATGCATAGGTGAATTCAACAGAAAGAAGTTAAATTACCACATGCAAAAAAGTAAATTATTCAAAGTCAAGCTACATAAAACCAAAACAAGTTAAACCCATGTGCATTCCATTGTATGGAGAGGAAGAAGGAATAAGTATGTTGTCTCTGTGGACTAGGGTTTGGAATTCAAATTTCCAGAAGGACACACTGAACATGGCCTTTGGACTACATGAAACAGAGCAGAAACAGGCCTCTGTCTAAAACCAGTTCTTTGAAAAATTTGGGTTCTTCATTATTAAAAAAAAGAAAACAACTCAGCCACTGGCTCAGGTAAGCAGGTTGTTTTTTATAGTTTAAGACTAGAATAGAATAGGATTTTTAAAATGCAACACCTAGTTGAGAAAAAAATAGACTGAAACCAACATATTGTAAATTATATAATACACGTATTAATAATTCTCTGTATATATTAACATATACATTTATACATTTTCTGGGCATAATATAAATTATTGATAGAAAATAAAAGTGAAAACAATTTTTATAGAAGAAGTGCACTGCCTACTAGCATCCAAAGGAACCTACATCATGGACCAGTGTCACTTGGCTTAAGCCTCAATGTGCAGAGTGAAATGAGATGTAACATTTAAATGTTAATAATATTTAAGTTATCATAAATAAGAATATTAGAGATAGAAGCAAATTCAAATGTCAGTTAATTCTATCTTCCCTTGAAGAAGGCCATACGCTTCATAATATCCATGACCAGTGTTCATCCGAGGTCAGCTGGAACACTTCCGGTGACAGGAGCTCAGCACTTTGAGAGTCAGCGTGTTCCCTTGTTGGACCTCAGTGATTACTAAGACAGACAACTTTGTTTTGAACTGAAATTTGCCTCTAAATAATTACCATCAATGGAAATTTCTTTTGTCACCTAAAACACATGATTGACTCTAGTCCCCATTTCCCATCACAATATATCAAGTATTTGAATGTACTTCTATATTTCTTAAGTCTTACCTTATACAATTGAGACATCTCATCCTTTCTCCATGTTTTCTTAAATGATACAGCTTCAAGGCTTTTTCCTATTAAAGCCAATCTTATGTTTTGTACATATTTATAAGTATTATTCTTTAAAATATGTCAAGGTAATGTAAATGAGACATTTCATATTTAATGGGCCATGGTAGTGCACTGTAGACCTAATGACTATTTAGATCTGAACATTGTTTTTTCTGTTAATCCTGCTTCTTGTTAAATTAGAGTTGTTTTTTACAAGCATATTTTATTTTCAAAAATCATATAGTACTTAATCATTTTCCTTTTTGTAGTTTTATTTCCTGTTAATAGTTGTGTTTCATTTCGTTTAACTTTGTAGCTGTTTCTTTGAATACAACTAAATAGCTTCACATTTATCATTATTAATCTGAAATAGCACATTTGCTCATGGATCCAACTTAACAACAGAATTAACAAGATTCATCCTTTGAATCCTGATTTTGCTAACTCATGCAGTCACTTTCGAGCTCTCTCACGATTGTAAATGATTCATCACTTAAGTAAAAATGCCTTCTGAAAAATGAGTTTCTGGGCTCTTATGTGGTTGGTATCATCCAGCACAGCCACCCCGATCATTAAATCCCATCTGTTCTGATTGATCAATGTTTGTATCATGTGTCATGCTTGTATCAAATTTTTTTAGTATTCTTTCCATCTAAGCAATTAATTGAAATTTTAATTTTAACTTGATAAGACTAAGGAAAGAGTTCAGTAACACACTTCTAAAAATGTATGGAAACAGTGTTTTTTGACAGCCATCATATTTTCCGAATTATATCAGCATGTGTGTGACATTTCTCATGCATGCTAGTAAGTAATGAAATGTTCTCAGAGCCCTCCGTGAAGATAAGAGCACAGTTAAACTCGTTCCTTAGGCATAATTTTATCAAAATTGATATTTAATAAATAAAATTGATATTTAATATCTTTCTTTAACCAGATAGATATTTTTGGTATAAGTTATACCTGATTCACTCATGCCAATTTCATATATAATCATATATCACTACTATGTTTTCAGAAGCCATATATTAAATGTAATCTGCAATTTTACCAAAATGTGTACTTTTTGAAAAAGATTTTAATTATTTATTTTAGAAAGAGGGAAAGGGAAAGAGAAAGAGAGGGAAAGACACATCAATGTGTGGTGGTCTCTCACATGCCCCCTACTGGGGACCTGGACTGCAACCCAGGCATGTGCCTGTGATCTGACTGGGAATTGAACCAATGACTCTTTGGTTCTCAGGCTTGTGCTCAATCCACTGAGCTACACTAGCCATTGATGTACTTTCATATATACAGAAGAACTAAAAAAAAAAAATCACAAATAATAAGTAGAAATTATTCAAGTGTGGGATAAGTATTAACAACCAATCTTTAATTATTAAGCTTTTGGTGAATTTCCAGTCAGAGGTAACTTAGACTGTTTAACTCCACCCTTGCTTTCTTTGTATTAGCTTAGTTATAGGTCTATAAACAACAAAATGAATTCTTACCTTTGCCATATTGATTTGGATAAACAAATATTGTGCCACTTATCCCAAAGAAGACATTCACAGAATACATTACAACCGTTTAACATCCTTGATGTTTACTTGCAAAACAGGAACAACAAACACGTTCTTTAGATGCACCAATTTACTAAATAGAAAAAAAAATAAATTACTTCTACAACAAAGCCTTATAAAAATGCTTAACCTCATGAACATAGATAATTTACCTGAAAGCTATAGGGCCTAGGGGATAAGCTGAAACTAGCTACATGGATGCCACATTCACAATTCATTTCCTGGCCTTTAGAATCTGTCAAATAATGGGTCAGTTTCATGATCCCCAGGGAATCCGAATGCCTAAGAAAAGGTTCTTACAGTTTAAGCTAGTTATGATAGAAACCTAAAACACTTTTTTTCTCTTCTCTGCTAAAATGGAAAAAAAAAAACCCTCATTTTTATCTGTATGCATAAGGCATGATGATATCTATTCATAAGTGTATGCATTTTTTTACATAGAACATTTTATTTTTTGAAATAGTCATAAAGCCTGATCTGTAAAAATTAAGAAGCAAGGGTGAGCATGTTGAGTGGAGCACACATTTTCTCCTCATAATCTCAGATTTCCCTTACTATGCCTGACTGTACATCATATCACACAAAAAATGAACTCAACATGGATTAGAGACTTGACTATAAGGCATAAAACTGTCAAATGTGTAGGAAAACGTCAGTGTAAATTTTCATGACCATGATTTTGGCAACACCATCCTAGATTAACACTAATTGTGTAAGACATAAAAAAATAAGTTAACTGGATTTCCTAAAAGTTAAAAAGCTTTGTGCTTCAAAATTACCTGTCAAGAAATCTCAAAAGGCCACATAAAAGGGAATAAAAACCTAGATAGAAGATATCTGATAAAGGACTTGAACTGAAAATGTACAAGGATAAAAAGACCAGTTAAAAATGGTCAAAAGCTTTGAATAGATACTTCTCTAAAGAAGATACAGAAATGGCCACAAAGCACATGGAAAGATACTTAATATCATTCCTTATTAAAAATTTTCAAATTAAAATCACAATGAAATATTCCTTCAGACCTTATAGCTTGTCTGTCCCATTAAAAAAAAAACACAGGAAATAACAGAGTTATACAGAGAAACCTTTTCACATTACTAGTGGGTAGGTAAAATAGTGCCACCACTCTAGATATAATCTGACAACTTTTTAATAAAATACACAAAAATGTACAATATGACACAGCACTTTTAATTCTAAGTATCTATCCCCCCAAACTATGAACATATCTGTGCATAAAGACTTATATACAAATAGGTATAATAGCAGTTATTCAAAATAGTGAAAATAATCTAAATGCTTTCCACTTGTACATGGACAAACACAAACATTACACTAAAAACCACATATAGTTACAACTTCAATTAGTGACAGAAAATTGACTGACCATAGTGGCTGTCCAGGGCTAGGATTGTAAGTGGGAATTGGCTGCAATAAGCATTGGAGAGATTTTTGAAATGATGAAATGAACTGAAACTGGATTGTGATGATAATTGCATAACCATAAATTAACTAAGAATCTTGAATTATATACCTAAAACAGAAAGATGTTATGGTATATAATTATACTTCAATAAAATTATTTAAAACATTTACACCTTCAATGTAAAAGCATTGAAGAGCATTGAGAGTTTCCTCAAATCACAAAGAAATATATGAATGTCCTACTGGAAAATGTGGCAGTCAGAATGGATGAAATACATAGAATGTGCATATAAAATGTTATTAAATCTCAGTTAAGTAAATTAAAACAGATACAATATATTTTATTTTAGTTTATATCTGCAGTTCTGTCAGATATTTATACGACTGTGGTGAAAAGCTCTACCACAGGGTTCGGCAAATTTTTACTGTAAAAGAAAATGGGAATTTAGATGATCTTAAACATAATACATATAATAAATAGTCTCTGTGAAAGGAGCAGAAACAGTGCCTAAACGAGTGAGTGTGACTGTGTTCCAGGAGAACTTTATTTACAGCAAATGATAGCAGGCTAGGTATGGCTCCAGACCATAGTTTTTTGGCACTTACTCTTGCAAAGGTAATTTGTGCATAAATTCTATGTCTCTTCTGGAGAAAAATTAGTCAAGTATCAAAATTTTTATTTACTTTTTAAAAATACATAAATTTCAGTTTTAGATTTTTGTCCTAAAGGAAAATAGACAGAACAAATACATATGTTTGGTATATCTGGAAAAAGTCCAACCACTGTTAATGTAACAAGAATGGTTTGAATGACATCGATGTAATTTGGCAGCCGAGGAGAGTGGACAGGAATGCGCATGTGTGAACAATGACCATTTTACTGTACTAGCAGTGGGGGCAGAATACACCATTGAGTAAGTATGTGTACTGTTTGGCTATCAGATTCAAAATGATTAAGTGAGTACAGCAATGAATATGCATCAAATTTTGCATTAAGTTTGGACATTCCTCTGTGGAAACTATTTGGATGATTCAGAAAGCTGCAGCTGTGGGTAACTGGTGATTGGCAGCCTCATCATGACAACATGTCCACTCATGCATCATGTCTCATGCAGAGTATTTTGGCAAAACATCAAATCATCCAAGTGACTCAGCCCCACTACAGCCCAAGTTTGGCACTCTGTAACTTCTGGCTTTTCTAAAAACTAAAATCACCTTTGAAAGGGAAGAGATCCATGAGATTCAGGAAAATATGGCAGGGAATTGATGGCAATTGGGAAAACTGTGTGAGGTCCCAAGGTGTCTACTCTGAAGGGGACTGAGGAGTCATTGTCTTGTGTACAGTGTTTCTTGTATCTTGTATCTTCTTCAATAAATGTCTGTAATTTTCATATTACATGGCTGGATACCTTATAGACAGACCTTGTGTGTGTGTGTAAAAATTAATTTGTGTTGATTACATAAATACATGCATACATTGAAATTCTTTTTTGTTAATTTTTTTTTAAATTTTATTTTTGTTCACATATAGTTGTCTGCAATTTTTCCCTCTACCATTTCCCCTGGGCCTGCCATCTCCACCTCCCACCCTTGACTTTGTACATGTGTCCTTTATATACATGTTCCTTGGCAACACTTCCTCCTTCCTCCCATCCCCATTATCTTCTCCCACCTCTCCTCTGGTTACTGTAACTTTGTTCTTAATTTCCATGTCTCTGGTTATATTTTGCTTGCTTGTTTGTTTTGTTGATTAGATTCCATTTATAGGTGAGATCATATGGTATTTGTGTTTTACCATCTGTCTTATTTCAGTTAGTATAATGGTCTCCAGCTCTGTCCATGCTGTCAAAAGGGTAGGAGCTCCCTATTTCTTTCTGCTGCATAGTATTCCATCATGTAAATGTACCATAGTTTTTTGATCCATTCATTTTGAGGGCACTTATGATGCTTCTAGCACTTGGCTATTGTAAATTGTGCTGCTATGAACATTGGGGTGCATAGGTTCTTTTGGATTGGTGTTTCAGGATTCTTAGGATATAGTCCCAGCAGTGGAATTGCTGGGTCAAAATGCAGTTCCAGTTTTAGTTTTCTGAGGAAATTCCATACTGTTTTACAGTGACTGTACCAGTCTGCATTCCCATTAACAGTGTACTGGGGTTCCCTTTCCTCCACAACCTTGTCAGCACTTGTTGTTTGTTGATTCGGTTATGATGGCCATTCTGACCAGTGTGAAGTGGTATCTCACTGTGGTTTTAGTTTGCATCTCTCTGATGGCTAGTGATAATGAACATCCTTTCATATGTCTCTGGGCCCTCTGTGTGTCCTCCTTGGAGAAATGTCTGTTCATGTATACATTGAAATTCTATACAGGTAAATATATGTTTATGCAAATCAATATTCATTTGCATTGAAATATATTAAATATATATTAAAATACAGCTGCATGGATTTTAATGATTTTATCTTGTATAATTGCATGTCTATGTATCTGTGCATGATTTATATACCTGGAGTTTTGATAGGGGCAAATTTAGGAATATATGTTTCTAATTTTAACACTATTCTTAATTATTGGTATAATTCCTGATAATTAAATGTTTTAAATATTTCATTTCCTATATGACTTATTTTTCTACAGTGATACTTAGACAGTCTTACAACTGAAACCAGAAAGCCAGTGTTCTTGCTGCCTGTTACCACAAGAACCAATAAGTAGAGGAAAACATTGAATTTTTATGGGTGCCTTATTCAAATGCTGGTGATCTGAGAAGAGGGTGGGTTATGCACCCTAAAAACTCTCTTCCTTTCTCATTCTAAGCTTATCTTTTAATAAGAAAAGGTAGGTAAGGGGTTTGGAAAAAGCTTAATCAAGTAAGAGTTGCAGTTCTACAGTGATTTTCCTAGTATTTCTTTATCTGCTGATCAACAATTTTTTATCTGCCTCACAGATGTTCCCCCCCGAGAACACAATGGCTCAGATACCATCTGTGTGGCTTGCAGACCCCTGGAGCACAAAGGCTGAATTCCTTGTGGACTCCTGGAGTCACGTGGTTGGTCTCACATTCCAGTTCCTGCAGTAACAGCTTTCCACAGGCATTAATCACGTAGGCCTATCACTAAAATTATGGCTAAAATCTTCAACCCTTGAGTCCCACTCTCACAATGAAGTATGAAAATAAATATCTGAATTTGCACATCTTCTTTAATAATTAAAAACAAAAATCTGTTCTTAAGGACTTTGAAGTTTTACTTATTTGAAGTTTCTAATTAATTAAGCTTTTATAAATATTCACTATATCTCTACAAAAAAGTACTTATCAACTACATAAACTAAATTGCATAACACTTTACTTCAAAATTGGTTAATTAAATATTCAAATCCATGTCTGAAGTTGAAATATGACTGATTAAAAGCAATCAATTTTTAAAGCAATATTAAATGCCCTACTAGTTCCTTCTTTGTAAAAATGGACCTGGATCACTAAGTTGTATTCTTTTAATTACAGCAACAAAACATATTTCTGATACATATTATGCTGTACAATCGTTTATTAATTTTCCCCACTATCTTTCAAATGTCATTTGAAATGCTACATAAGCTGCAGAGTCTAAATCATTTTAATTGCTAAATTTCCTTCCTAGGACTACTTAAAAATAAAAAGGCAATTTAGGTAATTAATCTGTCAGTGAGAAAACAACATAGATAAAAGCGTTGATTAGCTAGAAGCCACCTTATCAGACACTTCAGCTAACTACAATTTTGAAAACTCAACTTCATGAGGAAAAGAAAAAGACAAATTTTAGTTTGGAAACAAAGTAAACAAATAAAATCTCCAAAATCAAAGCTTTGGAAAACAATCTGCTTTTTTCTTCCCCTTAAAAGAAGGGCTTATCATTTCAATCCTTTTTATTTCCTTTTCCCAAGACTGAGAGGAAGTTGACCTTACACTCTCCTTCCACTGCTATTATTCAAGGTTAATGCATCCACTTCTAGGCTTCGATTTTTATCATCCCATGACTAAGTTTCCAAACTATATACCAGGTCTAGCAAAGCACTGTTTCTTCTATTATTTTCTCTTCTCACTTCTCAACCTAAATAAAGAAGTAAACTGAGGCAAGCTCAAAGGACAAGAAATTGAATTTTTTGAGAATAACAGAGGAATTGCCATTTGGGAAATGCATGCTGTATCGAGATACAGGTGAGCCTGTGAAGGTTTGGGGTGAATTTTTTTCACAGGCAACCAGTGCAAAGACTTGGCAGTCCAGCCAGAGTTTAAGAAGTAAGAGTTACCAGACAGTAACTAGGCACACAGCTGGTCTGCCTCTGGCCAGCCTATAGTGTGTGGGTTCTTGACTTCCTGCAGGAAAGATTTCACAAAACAAATCCAGGTGACTTTGAAAGTACAGTTATTAAATCTGTAGGTAGATAGTGAAATCCTTCCACCTATGGAGGAAGCTGAGGGAAAGGGAAAGGTGCAGGCATGCTCCTAGGAGAGAAGGTGTGCGGGGTCCTCTGTCTTGAGGGTTTTAAAGACTGGGAGTTTAGAGGAGGTCTTAGGGGAGGATCTCAATAGAATATTCACTGGTTTTATACTGATGTGACAAAATGAGATTTATTCATTTAACCTCATCTGTCTTTGGATGTGGTTTGCAGAGATGGTACTAATTGGATTTCTGCTATCACCCTGAGTACAAGGGATTTAAGCTATTTGCCCTCTGGTTGGGGAGGAGAAGTGTAAAGCATTTACTCTTAAGTGTCCTCGGTTATGGAAGACAGGATCATTCGATTTACTAGAGGGCTATAAGCTGCTTGGCCATTTTGTATCGTTGGAATCAGAAGAGATTTTTCATGGATATTCATTTGTCAAGAGGTAAATCTTGGTCTTCTGTAAATCAGGCATTTGTGGGAAATCAATCTCTTGGTTTTTCAGTTTCATTCTTCTGAGAGTACTTGGGTAAGATTCTCTGTTTCAAATTCTGAGGTTTCATTTTAGATTGAAATTCTTTCACACACTTAAGTTCTTTAACTATAACATATCCTTATCTCTTTCATTTAAGAAAATGCTTACTTAAGGTTCCTGAAACACCAGTCCAAAAGAACCTGTGCACCCCAATGTTCATAGCAGCACAATTTACAATAGCTGAGTGCTGGAAGCAACCTAAGTGCCCATCAGTAAATGAGTGGATAAAAAAACAGTGATACATTTACACAATGGAACACTATGCAACAGAAAGAAAGAAGGAGCTCCTACCCTTTGCAACAGCTTGGACAGAGCTGGAGAGCATTATGCTAAGTGAAATAAGCTAGGTGATAAAAGACAAATACCATATGATCTCACCTATCAGTGGAAACTAATCAACAAAACAAACAAGCAAGCAAAATATAACCAGAGACATGGAAATAAAGAACAAACTTACAGTAACCAGAGGAAAGGGGAGAGAGTGATGATGGGGTAAAACATGGGAAGGCCCATCAATGAACATGTATATAAAGGACACAAGTACAAAGCCAAAGAGGGGTAGGATCAAGGGTGGGAGGTGGGGATGGGTGGTGCAGGGGACATGGTGGGGTGGAAATGGTGACAAGTGTACTCGAACAGCAATAAAAAAAAGGCTTACTTCAAAACCAAAGTCCTGAGATTATTCAACTACAGGTGCCATCTCTACTCCATTATCATATATGCCTACTATCCTTTTCCTTGAAATCTGTTTTCTCCCAACCATTATTCTGAAATCTTACTCAGGTCTTAACGACTTTTCAACAGCATCCTTCAATGCAAAAATGTGTTCTTTAATTATAAAAATACGGTTTTTAGTGATACATATATAAGTTCATGGAAACTGCTTAACCTCTTTCAACTTTAGTTTTATAATACAGGAAGTAAGAGTTAGTATAGCTCTTACAACTTTGTAGATAAGTTTAGAAAATTAAATGAGAAAAATGAAAGTGAATTAACTACCCAATAATATGACATTTTAGAGTATTTTTTGCAATAAATAACAAGTACTATTTTAAATGTGCTAGGTTTGTTAACATCTGTGGATGACTTTATAAACAACACCTACAATATATTTTACCCACTATTCTCACTTGTGCAGTTTATTACCAAATTAAGCCAGAGCAATCTTTTAGTAATCACTGGATTCATTGCACCCAGATCATTTTTTGAGGGCTCCCCCTCCAAAAAGCAACATTGCTACACAACCATTCAAAAACTGTCTATCAATTTAGTATCACAGTCCCAAATCTTTAGCACTACACACAGGGACTTGTTACATGTTTTCAAAATAAAAAAAAATCCTTAATCTTCATCTCAAAAGCTGTTCCATAGAAATGAGGCTACTCTGATTCTTGATTATGGGAGCTGTTCTTTTTCATTCTCTGCCCATGCTCTATGAAATCTGTTCTCTCTTTCTCTCTCTCTTTGTCTCTCTCTCTCTTTTTCTCCATCTCTCTGTTGGCCTCCCATGCTCCCTCTCCTTTCTCACCTTGTTTCAGAATTGAGTTTACCTACCACTTCAGCCACAAAGCCTTCCCTGAACCCATAGGCAGAGTAACTCCCTTTATAGTAACCACTATAGCTTGAATACATTTGATTTTGTTACAATATTGTTTTAGAAATGTTTAGCTTCTCTCTGACCTTTTACACAATAAATACACTGATGAATTGTGACAGTTCGCTCATGAATAAGCCCACATAGGAGTCAGCCAACAAATGTTCTTTGAGGAAATTAATGAATTGTTTGATATTCCAGTCATTTTGATGTGTTATGTGGATATGTGTTCAAAAACAATAATACTGAAGTAATATTAGATTCTGAAATTATTGAAGTTTTTGCTGTTTAAACAGTTGAAGACTGTCTTAACTCCAACTTTTCTTAGAAATCAAAAGAGTTCACATTTAGTAGAAAACTGCAAACAGACATTGCTGTGCTTGGCACAGTGAGAATACAAGGTGCTGTGTACAAAGTACTAGAAATTTATTATTATCATTTTAGATGCCCCAAGAAACAGCTCAGACTGGTAATTTCCCACATTTTTAATGTGGGTTTCAATAAGTTGACAAAATTATTTAGATCACCTTTTTGTGTCTTTCCACAATTTCTTAAGTGTAAAAAAAGCTGCTTAGCAGTATTTAATGTCTACATAAGATCCTGTGCTGGAAGCAGGGTAGGAATGAAAACTTCTCCCTCATAGCTGTCTTCTCTGACACCCTGAAACAATTCTGACGCCTTGTTCTGTGTGAAGATCAGTTTACATAAATTTAATTACCTATCAGAAAAATTATGAACTTCTCTTAAGTGATCTTAGCTTATTGTTCTGGTGTAATAAATGGGCTTTTATGAAGCTGGGATTTAATGAGGGGTTTGAAACACATGGGCCAAAGGAAAAATACAATCATGTTGTCTAATACATTGAAATTAGTCTATTACCTATGTGGAGACCAAGAGTGATTTTATAAATAGAGAAATAATATTAGATTAAGGATATAATTCTGACTGTATAATTCTTTCTTTCTTTCTTTCTTTCTTTCTTTCTTTCTTTCTTTCTTTCTATCTTTCTTTCTCTTTCTTTCTTTCTTCTTTCTTTCTTCTTTGGAAGAAGAAATAGAGAGAAGAGATGGAGAAGAAGACTAGGCATGAAGTAGTTTGGTTTAAGGTGTTCATTCTGGGATTTCTCCAGTTCCTTTCTATGATGCCATCTACTCACCTCGCCTTGCTGAAAACTCTCACAGTCTCATGTTTGTTCTTAAGGTGGTAAAAGATCTTGCTATAACACATATGGCTTCTCCCTTTAATTTTCACTCACTTATCTGAGCTCTTCTGGCATTAGATTTTCCTCTACATATCTCTCTGCACAGAATCTTTCTGTCTCTTATTCTTCAGGATGCGGTTCTTTGACCTCCTCCTGCCCCCAACACTGCCCCAGTCCTTAGCCTAGTTAGCTGCTCCTGTTCTTTGGATGGTATAAAAAGATACTCTAACCTCTTTAATCAGGTAAAAAAAAACCCTATGATGGAGTCTTAAAAGCATAATCATCTCTTTTTCTCCTTCATAGTACTTGTTACAGGAACAATTTACATTTGTTCCTGTGGTTACTCGATCAATGCTTTTCTCTTGGAATCTCATTGCCACTTCCATTAGAAGTGGGGCTGTGTCCATTTCTGCTGCTGTTTTCCCTGAATGTCTAGAAATTAAAGTTGCCAAATTTAACTAATGAAATTACAGGGTACCTAGTTAAGCTCAGAATTCATATAAACAATAAATAGTAGTTTTTTGTAATATGTATTCAACATTATAGGAAATTAAATTTACCTGGATGTCTTGCATTATACCTGGCAAACCTACTGGAAATGGAGCACACAGTAGGTCTCAATGAATGTATTTCGAGTGTATGAATGTGTCCTAGATAACTTCATAGGACGATTGACCTGTCACTATTTGCCTACTTGTAGTTTCTATTCTCCTCCGAACGTTGTTTGTTATGTGTTGTCATCACCAAGAGCCTTTGTTTCCTCACAGTCTTTGGCTTTACACAAGAGTATTTCAGAAGCTTAAATCTAGTGAAATGTATCTGTTTTCCCGTTACTGTGCTCCACGGAGAGGTCGTATGCTCTTTATGTGCTTTCTACCATTGCCAATGATCTCACATCTGGCTGCTTTCACCCATTTACAGCCCCAGAAAGCGCTGTCTCATGCAATAGACAGCTCACGCACAAAACAGGTGGCCTATACCCATTTCAAAGGACCACTAAATGTTTATGACTTGAAAAAATGTGAAAGGAGAAGAAGGATTTTGTAAAGTCAGAATTAACAAGTGTATAATTAAAATGGCAAATGTAACTGTTTTAGTTTAATTATTAAATTTAGCATTCATAAGAATGTCATTACATTTGAAAACAATGTGAATGAAAGATAGTTGCAGAGAAATCATAGTCCATCATTAATTATAAAACACTTTCAAAAATAAAAAGATTATTTTAACTGTTAAAGTAAAATTTAAATTTAGGGTGGGATATGTATGTATTTGATTCATTTATGTTGTGGAATGATGTCTTTAAAAACCACAGTGCCTATGAAGATCAAGAAAGCTGACTTGTGTCCACAGGTCTAAGCTTGAGAAATTTTAGAAAACTTGTAGAAATTAAAGTTTAAAGAGGATATTTAGGAGTAAATGTTATAAGGCTAATGTTATCTGGCTACTGATGCAGCCTTTAATTGATTTAATTTACCCTGAAACAATTTTGATGCCTTGTTCCTTGTGAAGATCAGTTTATACAAATTTAATTACCCACCAGAAAAATTGCAGAAAATTATGAATTTCTCTTAGGTGATCTTAGCTTATTGTTCTAGTGTAATAAATGGGCCTTTATGAAGTTGGGATTAAATGAGGAGGTTGAAACAAGTGGGCCAAAGGAAAAACACAATCTCATTGTTTAGGACATAAAAATTAGTCTGTTACCTTTGGGGTAATAAATTAATTAATTAAATTAATAGGTTGATTTAAATAGTTCAATTGTTGCCTTAAGGCAAACTGAATGTTTTTGTTACTCTCGATGTGAAATTATTCACTGAATTCTAGTTTCTCTAGCTGAATTTCTATTGTATTTTGTGTCTGAATAAACTTCTAGTGATCTGGCTTAATATTCCAGTTTTATAAAACAGGGCAGTTGTTTGTTTGTTTTTTGTTTAATTTTCCCTACGTAGGTCCAAAAATATTGTTCCTGAAACTCTATCCTGACTGAAATATTTATATAATCCTGAATATCTGCATATGAACTTTGCTTTTTAAAATACAATTTTTTCCATAAACACTCAATGACTATTTAATGAATGGATACATAGTACATTTTAATATTAAATTATTAAGTCAAGATTGATTTATATGATTTATTATTGTGCATTTATTCTTGGAAACCAACGACATGACTGCACTTACTATCTATTGTGTACTCACTGGCTACCGTGTTCGGCCTGCCCATGTGAGCTTCCCTCAAGAAAACAGCTGTAGACGGGTCAACCACATTGGCGTTAGTTCCACTCCACTGAGTAGATTAGGTTCCAGATCTATTCCATCTCCACCGAAATGGGTCATGCCTGGTTGTGTCTCAAGATATGTCATATTCCATGGAACTATCCTCCTGAAGACATTTTAAAATTATCTTTTCAGAGTCAACATAAAATAGCAGATGGATAATCTGCTTGAAGGCTGCTGAGGTCATATATCATTAGGCATCAGGGAAATGCTATATGTAACCGGACATCTGCATTTGCAAAGTAGAACTGAAAGTTTTCCAACATAATTCTCAAAGCCTAAAACCTTGCCAGTTTAACATCTGAAAAATGTAGAAAAGGTAATCATAAAAAACAGTCAGTGAATTTTTGAGCTGAAAGGGCCCTTAGAGATCAGGTTTTCCAATTCAATAATTTCACAGATGGAAAAACAGAGCCAAGAGAAGTTAAACATTTCACCTAACATCACATAAATAGTTACTGATAAAAGTGGGACAAAAATGCAAGTCTTTTGCCAGTGCTTTATTGCTGTGCTGCCACCCCCAGCCTATTCAATTTATTAAATATTGGTTACATTATAGATTGTAGACTTCAAGGCTGCACTCTAAATATAATACCAAAGTTCCAATCATTTTTAACACAGTTCCTGTAATCACATTAGAAAAATGGCAGTCAAAATTATCTCCCATAGAAGCCCAGAGAATGCTTTCTCCTGAAGGAAATAATATACAATTAGGGTAACAAGATCTTTATAAAATGAATGTTTCCATTTGCAAAATTAAATATTTAGAGCTTCCCAGAAATGTGTTGGAGTGAGTTCGCATGTTTGAATATTTCACTTCCAGTTTAAAAGAAGTATCCTAAGAAATAAGGAAATGTGGAAAAAGTGTTCCCCTGCAACACCCATGGAAACTTGCCTAGGTCATTTTCTAAATGACAGAAACTATGGAGAATTTTTGACAGATACAGGTTAGATGAAGTTCTAGAAAGACTGATAAATCATCTTCCCATAATAGTAGGACTTAATGGGAAAGCAATGGAGATGATGGACCACTAGAGATTAGGTAAAATGGGTCAAGGACTGACAAGTGCATTGGTAAATTTGATTAAAGTTCTTTTGTTCCAGTTTTTTTTTTTTTTTAATAACATGGGTCTTCCAGTACAGGGCGTTATTGATTAAAAGGTCCAACTGACAGTCTGAGTTTGTGCCAGAGATGTTAGAAATCTAGCAATGCTGACAACGGTCCCACATGGAAAAGATCTGCCCCGTATTCGGCATCCATCACACTTTGAATGTTTCATCGATTATTCATGTTGGTAAAATTGGCTTATTAATAGCTTAGACTGGAACTTTAATCATTTTACACATAGGTACAAAGTATTATTGAATAATTTCAATACTCAATAAATTTTCTAGTAATGGCATTACCGTGTAGATCAAAATAAAAAAGATTGTACTTTTCAGGGAAAGAATGAGTCGTTTATCGTTTTGGAAAATTGTTTCTTGTGATATTTGGATATTCTGTGCCATATAATTGCTTCGGTCCACACCTGTATACACTGCATTTACTATGGTTCTCCATTCAGATACAAGCCTCTGGCTCCTCCAACATTTCTAATGGTACAGGCATCTTCAAGGTTTTATGTATTTAAAATATGTTATTTTCTTACAAATTCTTCCTTTTATCTCACCTTTACATTGCATTTAAGGTATCATATTTTTTAAATGTATGTAGTCACAGTTCTGAATTTAATTCAGAATAATCAAGGGGGGTTATACAGTATTTGCTTTAAAATGGGGCATTGTATATGACAGGGTGTGAGGCACTGCTTTTGTCACTGTTCTGCAGAATTAAAAGGCGTGAGTGTTGGCAAAGCTCAGGAACCCAGAAAAGGTTACGGAACAAATTTTGTCCTCTGTCGTGCCAACGACAGCAGGAGAAACTGCTCCAGACTAGGGGTCACTGGCTCCAATGCAGACAAAGACCAAGAAAGTAATAGGAAGGTGTAACTTGGGCAAGTAGAATATATTGGAAATGCCTTCCTACCATGTAGACCAACCACCCATCTCTAGCCCACTGTTGTTCTAAGGTGCGTTAATTTATTTTGGTGAACATTTTAATGCATCACCAAAACACCACTTCAAGAAAAGCCTTGGTGCCCCAGATTGTTTTAAACTATCAGCCACTTCAAGGATTACCCCAGTTTCAGGCAGCTGTCTCTCCAATGGGATCCCATACCAGGCAGTACATATTTAACTCTTGTTTGAGGCAGACAATACACATGGAACTGTGCTGAGCCATTTTATCTCTAGAGTGTCCCATGGGGTCCACTGAGACTATTGTTGCACTTGCATCACTTTAACTTGCATTGGATTCTTCCCGTCCAGAGGTACTGATTCCAAGGGCACTTCCTAATTACCATTCTGCTCAATAAACTCGATCTTAGAGTCTGCTTCCCAGAGAACCAAAATTGTGATGTAAAATGTTAGTATCTGACTATAATTTTAAAGAGGAACTGGGAACTTGAATTCTTCTGTGAACTCTCCTGATTTTTAACTGTTGCCAGCTAATTGAATATTCTTCCCATCAACACATCTGTAGGATACTTGAAAGCCACAGTTACGCAGACCATAATTGAGGATTTGGCTAAAATAGTTGTCGTGAATAAGCATAAATAACAACCTTTCATTGTTGAATGTGTCCCAGCTTAGACAACAAATGAATATTATGATCACCCCTCTCTTAAACCATTAGTGTAAAACTCTTGCTTGAGGAAAAATCTTCCTGAGGCAGCAGATTTTTGACAGGCTCAACTAGGGAAAATTCATCAAATTAGAGAATGTGCCACTGATTGGCACAAGGCATCTAGAATGTATTTATTCTTACATGGTGGTTGGCAGTCTGGTAAACTTAGATGGAAAAGGAAAAGCCATTTCAGTGCTGTGGTGACAGCCAAGCGAACCAAGTCTGGCACAACGTTTTGCCAAAACCACTTTCTCAACAAGAGAAAAATCCGTATTTCCCTTCTTGGTTTATTCATGTTCTTGGCCTTTTCACAAGTCTATTCAGTGAACTGTAAATCTTTTAAGGTGGAAATGAATCCCCAGTTTCATATCTTAAATGAAATGTCTAATGGTATTTTAGTGTCCTGGAAACATGCAAAAATGATTGCATAGTAAACCTCAAAATAGATACACACAAACACAAAATTTAAAAAAAATCAAAGAAAACTGTTCATTGACTAAAATATAAATATTACAGACATGTTCATAAAACCATACATGAATAAAAACAAGTTGTTTAGTAATTAGTAAATTAACACAATTTGAAAAAATAATTCTATTTAATTTTTGATTCAGAGAACAAGTAAAACTAAAGTGACATAATACCTAGAAAATAATGATGCTGAGAACATTCTGTATAAAAGTATGGGATGCAGCCAAAGTAGAAATCAAGGCATTAAAATAATTCATTTTTTTAAATAAAAATAAATGAAAGATCAGTTAAAAAGAACAAGAGAAAGGACATAAGGCATTTATTTAAAAATATGTAATTTTTGAGCTTGAGTTGCTGTTTTGGATAAATAAAAACCACTCATGTGACACCCTAAATAGGAGCTATATATTATATATGTGAATGTGTGAGTGTAATTATTTGTATGTGTATACATGTATATTTTTGTATGCATATACTTGTGTATGTACATATGTATATGTACACACATATATTAGGAAACCATGTATATAAGAGAACTGTCCAGAAAATGTCCAGCTATAGTTACTATAATGAGAATGGTTTTCATGACATGGATATAACATGGCAATCAAGTGGGATGGAGTGGAATGTGCATGTGTAAACAATGATGACTTCACTGTACTAGTCAGTGGGGGAGGTAGATGTTGTTGAGTGAACATGTGTGTTCTGTGGCTGTCATATTCAAAATGACTGAACTGGTGAGCAATGAATCTGCATCAAATTTTGCATTAAGCTTGAATATTCCTCTGTGGAAACTATTCAGATGATTTAGAAGGCTGCAGCCATGGGCAACTGGTGATTGACAGCTTTATCACAACATCATGCCTGCTCATGCGTCACATCTTAAGGAGAGATTATCGGTGAACATCATATCACCCAGGTGACTCAGCCCCTCTACCACCCAGATTTGGGGCCCTCCACCTTCTGGCTTTTCCCAAAACTAAGATCACCTTTAAAAGGGAAGAAATTTCATACCATCTATGAGATTCAGGAAAGTATGATGGAGCAGATGATAGTTACTGGGAGAACTATGTGAGGTCCCAAGGTGCCTACTTTGAAGGGGACTGAAGCATCATTGCCCTATGTACAATGTTTCTTGTATCTTGGGACCTCTTCGATAAATGTCTCTATTTTTCATATTACATGGCTGGATACCTTCTGGACAAACTTTGGCCTACAGTGGGAAGCTGAACTTAATCTAAAGCACATTAAAGGATGTGACATGACTTGACATATGTGCTAATTATACTGTCAGGGCACCTGTGTCACTGATAAAGTGGGGGAAATGGAACAACTGTAATGGAAAAACAATAAAAATTAAAAATATGTAAAGATTAATGAAAAAATGTGAGAGTAAATCTGGTATAAAATGATGAAAATTAGGATATCAGAGTAAGCTCAGTGTAACTACTTGACACAGTTAGATAGCTGCTATTTAACTAAAATTGAGGTGATGTACGATAACTGTGGCTTTCATACAAATGGAGCTAAAAATCCCGTATAGTTTTGTTGGTTCCTTTTTGGTTACCTGCATCCATTCAGCGTAGTTTTTGTAAGTTTTAGGTAAATTCTGTATCAGCTAATAATATCCTGCAGAATACATGTTTTAGACCATTTTGGCTGTGTAAACATGTTGGATCCATATATATTTCTTAGAAATTACCCTTTTGAAACTTTTATGTCAGTTTGAGCTTCTCCCTAGTTTTATGGTGAATTTTAATAATTTGTTCTAACAATTTTAGTTTGATTAGAGAACAATGTATATCTTCCTTAATTTTCAATAATACTATCCATTATTTTTATTTTTCTCTCTCCCTGTCTCTCTCTTTCATTGCAGAAAAAATCAAGACTGAAACTAACCAGGCCAATTCATAAATAGAGGTTTAACTAATTAGCAAATTACTATTAGCTACCTAGCTAGGTTAATAATAACCCAATAGTTATTTGCTATTACTAGCAAGAAGAATTAATGTGAACCATATTAATATGTCAAAGAAGAAAAGCCATATTATTATTTTTACAGATGCTAAAACATGGGTTTTATAACAATTGACATTTACTCCTGATGAAGATGTTTAGCAATGGCTACACATACTGAGCACAGAATCTCTGCCAGACCATGCAGAGCTTTAAATATATTATCTCATTTAATTACCAAAACAACTCTATTTGGTTAGTACTACATTTGTTAACAAGAAGAGTAAGATTTTTTTAAATATTTTATTTCTTTATTTTTAGAGAAAGGGGAAGGGAAGGAGAAAGAGAGGGAGAGAAACATTAATGTGTGGTTGCCTCTCACATGGCCCCCACTGGGAACCTGGCCCGAAACCCAGGCATGTGCCCTGACTGGGAATCAAACTGTGATCCTTTGGTTCACAGCCCGAGCTCAATCCACTGAGCTACACCAGCCAGGGCAAGAAGAGTAAGATTTGAAGGGTGATCCATTTGTCCACAGTCACATACTAAATAATCTATTTGACTTGGAAATAATAACATCAGTAGGAATGGAGGTGGAAACATGAGTTGCTTTTTACATTTTTATAGATTTTTTATCTTTGGATAATTTAAATCAAATTTAGGAATTGCATATGTATATGGTAACTATGATCTGCATATACTGATATAAAAATCTTTTTATGATCTAGTATAAGTAAAAAAGAGTATGTAAATTATACTAGTGTTTATATAAAGAAAATAATATTTAATGGAAAACTGATTACTAAAATGTAAAGAAACTTATGCAATAGAATTTATAGTGTCACCTCATTTAATATTATTTTCATAAAATGATACATCTAAACCATATAGTGGTAATCATGTTTATTAGGTTGTAAACTTTTATATACTTTATTTTCTTCTATATTTTAATTGTATTTTATATTTGTCTGCCATAAACATAAACATAATTAATGCAGTAAAAATATTTAAATAAAATATCTAATATCTAAAACTAATGGTTTATACAAACCACAACATTTATCTATATTCTTTCATATATAGTTATTGCAAACTTATATACTAATTTGGTGACTGCATTTACAGTAGAGAGTGCATTAGAATTATAATTTATATAACTGCACTTCAGCTCTGGCAAGCCTCTCTTTCACCATTTAAAGATAATTGGCTCAACTCCACTCCATATAGGACTGAAGGCCTTTCATCCTTTCAAGTACTGGTCAAGGATTTTAGGGTCTTTAATTTCACTGGTTACTTCTGAGGCAGCTTTGTGGCTTCTCCATTCTAGAACTTTCTCAGGTCTTTCTCCCTGTACTCATTTCCTTGTTTGCAACCCAGTGATGAAAGACAAATGGTTATTTTGTTTTTTTTTTTAGTTTCCCAAGGTATCATTTATACAATGACCTTAGTTTTAAAAATGAAATATTGAAAACTATACTTCATCATGCCCAACATATAATGTAAACTTAAACTTGGACTTATTTGGAGTTCTTTTATTCTTAAAAGTAAATCAACTATCTATTCTTTTCCATTAGGGAATTTCCAGTTGTTATCCTTTGTAATCTGACTCAAGACTCCTATTATATGGTTGATCTCCTTCTAACCCCTTCAAACTCTTCCCTAGTTTGTACATAACTAACCCCGAAATTTTTATTTATTTTTTCCCTGAGACATTTATTCTTTGATTTCCTTGAGTGCTACACCAAGAACAATTTTTCCAATTAAAATGACTTGTGAAGTGTTTCATTAACCAAAGAAATCCCTTCTCCTAAGGGAAATTATGAGGCCAGGTCAGATTTTTCTTCCCATAATATTTACATTAAATCAGCTTAATAATAAACAGTTATTTCGAACAATCACAGTCTTGTCTCATAACACTGATGTAGTCATTTCAAGTTGTCAGTACTAGGGGTGTAAGGTTATCTGTTTTGTGTTGTTTTCCTTTACCACTGCACGCACAGGAAGGTCTGCTCCCACGGGACTTGTTAGCTGATGGCAACACCTGATCTAATCACAGTTCAGTTTGCAGATGTATGCAATAGAGCTGTTGAACTATAGGCTTTCTAAAGATATTTTCAGTTTAAATAACACACATTTGTTTTTAAATGGATCCAATAGGGGAAAATAATTTACCTAATTAGTTGCATTTATTTCATTTGCTAATAAAACTTTCTTTATGATTTGAAATATGAATATTCGAGTCCATAAAAGTGTGGTGATAATTATATTTTAAGAAGTATCCATTTACTTATTACCTCCTGGGTTAAAAATAAGCTTTAATTTTCAGGGGCATCTTTATAAGACTCTTTTTTGTAACAGTACTTTGAAAATAATAATTATTTTTGCATCATGTTATGAATATTTAATCTACAGCTCTAAATTGATATTTCTCTAGGGAGAATTTGGTGTAAGTTCACTAAATTGTGTGTCTCAGAGAACTGTTAGAGAAGAGTTACAGTTCTCTTAACAAAATTAAGGTAGAAAAATAAAGAGAAAGTAAATTATTTAATATTTTTAAAAGAAAGACTATGGGGTTGTTTATGAAATTAAATTAAGGCTTTAAAATTACAAACAGGAAACTACATGCTTCTGATATGTTGTTTTTGTTCAAGTATTATCATATGTCTAAAATAAAATGAAAAAAAAAGATTAGAGATGAATTAAGAAATACAAGCAATGTATTGAGAAAATTTCACTGAAATGGTAAAATGAAGAAAAGGAAACATAGATGAAAAGCAAGAAAACACAATATTTTATAATATTTTGTCTACTGCTTGACTTTTTCACATGCCCATCACTGAAAAGAAATGGGGTTATACTGCCTGCTGCCAATAAACAAACTTCAGAGGTAGAGGTTTGGTGAGTTAGGGAAGTTGTTTATTCAAAACTGTATCATTTTGGAAGAACTTCTGCCTCAGAGCCCCTCCCTTTCAGGACACCCAGAGAAAAATAACCCCACCAGCCTCTGCCAGACCAATCTGAAGCTGCACCAGAGTTCCTTCTCAGATTTAAAATGACTCCCCTTTAGGAAACAGCAGGCAGCAGCTGAGTCATCCTCCAAGCTGCTGTGCTTCTTTCCCTTAGTGCTGGGCCTCAGGCTCCTTTCTGGAGTCTGCATATACTGCCTGCATCCTACTTGCTGCACGCTGCCCTTTCTTCCACTTGCTGCCCACTGGCCCAGTGCCTGTGACCTGTCCCTCCAGCCATCAGTTTGCCAGCATGTCCATGCACTTGGCCAAGCAGTACCACGCAGAACTGGTCACCTGCCATCTCTTACCACGCTGCGGTGCGGGGCGCTGCCATCTGCTGTAGCCCCTTGTGTAGGGGCTCTGTTGTGGGGCCCACAGACCACTGCTGAGTCCCACAGGCACTCCAGCCTACGATCCCTGCACAGATCCCAGGAGAAGGACGCCCCCACGCAGCACAGAAGACACAGTGGTGCCCCAAGGGCTGCTGCTGGGGCATCAGGACTCAGCCTCAGAGTGACCAGCCCATGACGGGGTGATGGAGGGAAAAAGTCACGAGTTCCTCACTACCCTTTCCTTAAGTATCCTGGCCCACAATCCCATGCATTCCAGAAGGGTCCAGCTTCCCTGGCAATCCATCCTTTTTTTCCAGGCTGGACTGGTAGATCAGCACCTCCCCCTGCTGCCATATTCTGAAAGAGAGGAGGAGGCCTTTTCCTCTTGTCCTCGCAGACTGCTGCAAGGCTTTCTCCTGCATAGTCTCTGCAGGGCAGGGAATCTGTCATCACCTGCCAGCTAGCTCAGTTGCTGGGGCAACACAACACTGCCCTGCTGGTTTGTTTACCCAGGGAATGCAGCCTCTCTCATATGCTCCTTCAGTCCCGGCTAGGAAAATCTATCACATGCATCACTAGTAGCATGCCGCTGCAGTCTTACACCCTCCAGGGTTTCCTGCAACCTTCCCTTACTCAGCCCCTCCTCCACCCACTGTCTAGTCATAGGTCCCTGCATCCTGCCTATTTAATTAAAGGAGTCCAAACCAATCAAGCCCCAACCCACGTGTGTCAACTCTCGTCCCAATTTACCACCTACTCACAAAAAAATCCAAGCCAGTCAACTTTCTGTACTCTCTCAAGCCATTATTTTGGACCTTTCTGGGGACTATTCTGTTCTCCCTACAAAATATTAATTATGTAAATGATAAACTATTTCCTTGCCTCTTGAAATGTGCAGTTGGTATATTCAGAAATAATGACATTCAAACTAAGTTTTGGGTGAGGGGTCCACCCTGTTTCCGTATGGTGATCACAGCACATCTCCACTGTTTAAATGAGACTTCATTCTTTCCATGCATGAAAAAAAATGAAAGAAGTGTCTTATCTAGTAATTTTTCCAGGTGTATAGCCATTGGAAAAGTAATGAAGAGTCTTATTTGATAATCAGGAACATAGGAAATAAGAAGAAATTGTTCATTCTATATATAGTCTCCTTTAGTTTTTCTCAAACACTGAGCATAAAAAAAATCCCCCACATAATGGCTATACTCTTTAGGGAAGGTGACTGACAGCTTAGCATAGTAGTTTTATCCCCATTTTCTGATTCAGTATGTATGTTCCAGGAGCAGTGCTTAGTTGTTAAAGTTTTTGTCTCAGATATACTTGAAATGGGTTAGACAGATATACTAGTACACAGATCTAAAGCCATATTCTTTGCTAGATTCAAATGATCTATTTTTCTCTTCTATCTTTATTTTTCCCAGGTGCAGGGTTAATTATGAGTCACTAGTAATACAATGATTCAAATGACCCCTCAAAATTAATTTTAATAATATAATGTGAAAATATTATGCCTCATATTTAGTTATCATAAAAATTCTCCCACATTTAAATCCCTAGAAAGAAATTAAAATAAAAAAAAGTAAATCTCCCTTATAAATTAAAAAAAAAGAGTGGAATCATCTTCATTTTATGTTTATCTTAACAAGATCACATCACAGCACCAAATAAAGCTGTCTTTCCTTCCTATGCCCATTTTAGACCCCAAAACAAAAGTGCCCAAAACAAAAAACATATCCAAGAGAAAACCAGAGGTTAAAAATATGACAGGCCAACATGTGGATAAAGTAATTCTACAAAACTAAGGAGCCAGCGCTCATCCCCTAGGGTGACATTACGCTAGCCTGTCACGTCGTTGCTGTGAGGCGGTAACGGGAGAGAGGTTGAGCAATGTCTGCCTCTTAGATAATGTCTTGCTTCGGAGAGCTCAGAGGACCCCTGCCCTTTCTGGTTCATTTGGACACTAAATCTTTACAATAAATAGATTTGCTTCGATTATAAATTCAGTTCTTCCTAAAACATTACTTAGAGTAAAATAAACCCCAGTTCGCTAAATTTGTCTTTCATTTCAATTTTTACAAATGCAATATGTAGGAGGCATTTGACTTCAAAGGATCCAAAACTTCATGTAAAGATGTTCTCACCCAAATAAGGTGCTTGCAGCTTTTCTAGAGTCAATAGATGCAGCTTTAAGATACTGGTGCCATTTTAACCCTGCTCAGGTGGTGAGAGCAAAGCACTAAGGCCTTGAAAACAATGAATAAAACACTAGTTGAATTGTTTGATATGTAATTAGGAAATTCTCTATGAAACACCGTAATGAAATTCTTTGTTAATGTTAAACTTTATGATAAATGATGTTAAACAATGCTAAAAGAAATGAAGTTTATTTCTCTATAATAAAGTTCTGTGCTTCCAATATGCAAGAGAATGGATAGTTTGGTCAATTTGAAATTCAGAATGCTTTCATAACCTTATTCATAAACTTTGCTTTTCCTGTAACTTCCAGAAGTCAGAAATCAGCCTGGAGTTAACAAAATTGGCCATTTCAGTCATTCTCCCTACCCAGGTCACCAGTACTACAATTTGAGGACTTCGTGTCTTACAACCCTTCTTTCCTGGTGCCAGTGCTTTTCTGGATCCTTTGGGTGTGTATGTGATCCACAGTAGGCTTGCGTTATCCAAAAACCAATTTTAACTTTGGCAGTCTTTCTTAATAGCATCTTTATTTTTTATCTAGCCAGGATGTGCACACTACAGTCCTTTTCTTTATTATGTGTTTCTATCATGGAGTGCGTCAGTGACTCTTCTAGTATTGTGAAAAATAACTGTGGCCATGCATAGATTAGATGTACCTATGAAAACAGAGTTTGATGCAGCAAATCAGCTTGTTGGGCAATTCTAAAATAAAGGGTCTATATTTTGCTGAGAAAAATGCCTTTTACTGCTATTCCTTTAAAACAAATTTAGATAAGTTTGTTATTAAGAAAGTGTCAGTGTAAGGAGTGTCAGACAGTGTTGCAATTGCTATATCTATTCTGATAGAATTATGTGAATGTGCTAATTTTTACTAGTCAGGTGTATATCAAGTAGTGAGATTCTTAAAATTGCACTGGAGCAAAACTGGAATAGGAAAAAAATAATAATGTGACTTTATCAAGGACTAGTTGACTTGGGTATCTATGACAGTCAGGTTGAAGATCTTGCCTAGATTAAGACCTTGGAAAAAACAAATGATTCCAAAGGTATTCTGATCTCCCCAGGACTTTGGGGCTATCTTGGTGTTACTTATACTTCATCATAAGAATGGCCACAAAACCTCTTTAGAGGTAACATGTGTCACTAATCCCTAGTTGTAGGTGGTTTTCTTATAGTTTCCCAGGTTCCTGGACTTCAGCCATCTGCTCAAATTTTTAAAACATTAAAAATTCTAACATATGATATATTTAAAAGTTGAATATTAAAACTATGTAATTTATTTAAAACTATTTTTTAAATTTTATAATTTAATTTATTTTAAATGATACCCAAATAATATAATGGTAAAATGAAGTAATTCCTGCAGTACTTTGTGTAAAAAACTGTTTTTTTTTTTTTTGCATAATTATAGACAAAGGATCTGACAGTACCATATTACTTTATATAGAATGGATAGAAATTCCCTGACTTTTAATTTTAATGATCTACTGAGCATTTGCTTTTTCAGTCCTCTTATATTATTTCCAGAGTAATCCTAAAAAGCAGACACTACTATTACTTATTTTTCAACTGATTGTAAATATGAAGTTATGGCCTTATAACATTATGGCTATGTCTGCCCATGAATTACCATGAACAATTATTTAAACCATAGATACTAAACTTACTAATTAATGCTGATTATTTTGTTTGTAATTTACCTAAGGATTTTTTTTATCTTGACATATGGTTATTCAAAGCTCTCAAAAATGAGAATATGCAGAGAGACACAGGATACCAAATAGCTGAGAATATAAAACTCAGTGGTGTAGGATTTATTGGCACTGCTGTTTCAATTTATTTTAATGATTGTTTTTGTTTGTTTATTTTTGGAAAGCTGAAGGCAGAAATGTGACTTGGGAAACCTGATGGTGTTTTTGTAAAAAAATATTATCAAAATCATTGACACCCTTCCCACTTAGAAGTGGAGTCTGCTCTCCTTAATTCTCACAGGCAGCTGTCTTCAGTAAAAAAATGTTGTGAAAATAACACTGAATGACTTCTTAGGCCTGATCACAGTACGCCATGCAGCTTCCTTCTGGGTTTTCTGTAATACCCATTCACCAGAAGCTTACCCAGGGATGATGCTCAGTAGGTAGGAAGTACAACTACCTAAGGCTGCCGTAGAAAAACACCAGCTTAGGCATTCCAGTCGACAGACTCAGCTGAGGTCCCAGCTGACAACCAGCATCAACTGACAATCATGCAATTGAGTCTCTTGGGTGGTATTAGCAGGAGACTCCAAGCAAGATTGCTCAGCTAAGCCCTGCTCCGGTTATTCCCCCTCAAAATTGTTAAGCAAAATCAAATGATTGTTTTAAGCCACAAAGCTTTAAGGTTGTTACATAGTAATGTTAATCAGATCACCAGGTTGCCAGTTCTGCTTTCTTTAACGAGATGAGGATGTGTCCATGTTTAAACTGAATTTGATTCAGGAACCAATTCACATGTTTCCGTAATAGAAGTACATGCATTTATGTGTAAATTCTCCCTGAATTGAGAAAAAATAGACAAATTACCAAAATGGTTATAACACTTTTTCAACTTCTCAGGTCCTCTCTCTTCTAGATTGCACCAGTGGTCCTAAGTGGTCTTGTATAACCAGCTAAAGAGCAGGGAAAGTCTGCAGTTAGTTTACAGATGGATTCACTGAATATGTGAGTGCAAGTTGAACGGCAAAAATGGCTGCTTTACAGCCCCAATTGTGCTGGTCCTGAAACACAGTGCGTGCAGAGTGAAGAGAAAGGATAACAATCAGTTGCAGCCTTGAGAAAGCAGCAGCGAGAAGATTCTAGTTCATCCATGTTCTTCTTTTCTTTTCTAAGTGTCTCTTCAGGAAGAGGGGCCCTGCGGGAACCATAGAGGACTTGCCTTCCAAACCCGTGGAGAGAAATAGATCTGCGTGACTCAAGGGATAAACTTCAGTAGCCATGAGCATGCACCTCTCAGATCTGTGAGTGCAGGAAATGTAACGGAGCAAGAGTTCCAGCTGATATGCATTAAAATCCATAGCTTGGCTTCCTATACTTCCCCTAGCCTACTCCCAGCCAATGACTGAGTATGGCAGGGTACTAAGGTAGGCCTGTAACTTGGAGACGTGGGATTCCAATGACAGGTGTTTTGGATTAAGATCTTACCAATAGCTTTACCAAACATTAGAACTGCTCTGTGGTCTGGTACTCATCACAAATTATCCCGTGAGTCTTGGAAAAACTTCATGTACTAGATAATATCATAATCTTTTACTTTTAAGGACAAAAGAAGTGTAACAATGTCAAAATCACTTTCTAAATTCCCATAGTTGCAAGTGTTATAGATGGAATTTCAAACTGTTACAGAGCAAACAGAAGGTCCGTTATTGTCCGCCGCCTTATGGAAAGATGCCTCTCAAAGCCAGAGATTTGTGAAAAGGAAAGGAAATGTTTATTTAATGCTATACAGAGTTAAAGTAGCAACTTAACTTCATTAAAATATCAAAGTCCTTCAGGATACCCACAGACGCCCACAGTGCTTCCTATCTCCCTCTGCCCTAAGTCAGGGTACCGTACTTGCAA
>PVKU01012609.1:0-34253 GCA_004027475.1 Anoura caudifer
AAAAAAAAAACCAGTGAATAATTGGTACCACTAGAGATAATAAAAGTTCTGCCATGAAAGCTGTTCTGAAAGAGGAGTATGAAGACTGTTCAAAGGATGATTAGCATTATTGTGTAACCTCCTGTGGTTATGTAAGTTCTGAAATGTTTATTAAAAAATGTGAAACCTCTTTATGCTGATATCATATGCATTACTTATTCGTGATGCTTTTTTCACTTTCTCTAATATGGCCTATTTGTTTTTAGTAGGCTTATCATCTAAAATAATTTTCAACTAAAAAAATCTTTAGTTATCTTCTAATATCGTCATAATTTTATCTGCCTTTTCCATTTTGGGTAAGAGCAGGAAAAGTTCATTGAAAACAATTTGGTGCTTACTTGACACACACTGTCAGAAAATTTCTAGGCATGAAGTGCGCACGTCAGGATCTGTGACTCCCGCGATGACTTTCAGGAAAGTAATTGGAATGTGGACAGTGTCATTGGAACCCAGCAAGAAATAAAGATAACTGTTGTTTTGGTTTGCTTGTTTCTTAAAAGAATAAATTAATGAAATTATCTGTGAATACTCTAAGCTCAGAATAAAATACAAGTATAATTACTACTAATTACGAAGGCCCATTATTTGATATCCTTAAATTTGGTTTCATCAACTTTGATCTGAAATCATCTGAAATTTATGTGAAAGTTGAAATTTGAGAGTTCTAAGAAAAATGGCTGGAAGATGAGCTGGTTGCCCCATTTGAAACACTGAATTGGACATTTAAAAAATAGAGATGTACGCTTCAGCCGTAAATGGAAACGTGACAGTGACCTCAGTTCCACTCCATTTGTTGCAAAGACTATTTCTAGAGGTTAATAAAATTTGAACCAAATCAAATTTGGATGTCATATGCATCCCTAATTTCTAGCAGGTTCTAGGTGTTGCAGAGGAAGTGAGAAAGTTCCGAAAGGCCTTGTCAGTAACTTGGAGATGGGGGTGTTAGGGATTTTAGCGGCAGATAAAAAATTGAGGCTACTTTTTGTACCTCAGAACACAGAATGACAGAGGAGTTGGGGCTGATAAAGGGCCAGGTTACACTGTCTTTATTTTTCTCAACCTGACTTTCTATTGTGGGAAAATCCTTCCATTTGTGCTGCTGGCCCTGAAGTGAATAACAGCTAAAACCTAAGAGAACTCCCCTCATGGAACTTGACATTGACTCAGGACAAAATAGTCATTGGAAGTGTTTGACAACAATATTGTTGAGATTAGTTTATCTCTGCTATATTCCCTGTTCTCTAGTCAATCAGTTTCTAGATTGCAAGTTCAGATTTTAAGTATGTTTTTAAAAATGACTGAGAAAGAGAAGAATCCAACACACCAATCATAGGAAATGGCAGTTAGAACCAAATTGCCCCTCTTTGTAGCTAAATGCCAAGCACAGCTTAGAACCTGTAGGGTGAGTGCTACCAAAAATAAATACCTGGAAACATAGAAGCCAAGTGAAGAATATATATTGAAGGAAGAATTACTACAGGAAACTGGATATGGCATGTTAAGAAAAAGTAATTCTCAACTCTCTCAAGGAGATCAAAGTGACCAGGGACCTTACGATAAGAGATCAAAGAAGAGACTCCGGAGACTAAGGTATTGATAAGAGGACACCAAAGTAAGGTCTGGCGGGGGGTGGAGGGGAGAGTAAAACTACCAAAATAATTAAAGCCACATTAGATACAGGAAGATAGAGTGAATGATGGACAAAGCAGATGGACTTCATAACATAGAGAAAATGCTTGAGAAAAATTATGCAAAATGCAGTGAGAAAGATTAAAAACAATTAGTGGAAATTTACTGATAGAGGGGGGAAAATCCCCCCTGAAACAGTTAGGCTCAGTCTACCTCAGTCTATAGATTGAAAGAGTTTACTAAATACCAGGACAAAGAAGTCAAGACTTAGAGTACTCCTGGTGACTTTCAGAAATTCCTTAAGTATTACTAGACTAAGAAAAAAGACACCTACAAAGTTTTAAAAAATTAAGTTGGCCTCATATTTTTTTCTCAGGCCCCAAATGACACTGTAATAATGTCTATAGAATGTTGAAGAAAAAAAATAGATGACTTAATTGAAAAGGTAAGAAATTATAGTTTTATGAACTTTTCCTAGAAAATTTACTTGGAAGATGAATCAACAGAAGAAATCCATAAATGGTGAACTATATAGAAAGATTGGTGAAGAGCATGTTAAACATAGAATCAAGCAGACTAAAAATAAAGGGATATTATGTTCAAATTTTTAAATACAAGATATATGAGGTCTGTCCAGAAGGTATCCATCTGTGTAATGTGAAAAATAGAGACATTTATTGAAGAAGATAAGGTACAAGAAACATTGTACACAGGACAATGATGCCTCAGTCCCCTTCAAAGTAGCACCTTGGGACCTCACACAGTTCTCCCAGGCGCCATCCGTTCCTGTGTCGTATTTGCCTGAATCTCATCTACAGTCTGCAACCTCTTCCCTTGCAAAGGTGAGTTTAGTTTTGGGAAAACCAGAAGTCACAGGGTGCCAAATCTGGGCTGCAGGGGGGCTGAGTCACCTGGGTGGTTCGATGTTTTGCCAAAAATCTCTGCATGAGATGTGATGCATGAGCAGGCGTGTTGTTGTGATGAAGCTGTTTGTCACCAGTTGCCCACGGCTGCGGCCTTCTGAATCATCCGAATAGTTTCCACAGAGGAGTGTTCAAGCTCAATGCAAAATTTGATGCATATTCTTTGCTCTACTCACTCAGTCATTTTGAATGTGAGGGCCACACAGCACACATGCTCACTCAGTGGTGTCTACCGCCCCCACTGACCAGTACAGTGATGTCGTCATTGTTCACACATGCGCATTCCAGTCCACCCTCCTTGGCTGCCAGGTGACATTGATGTTGCACAAACCATTCTCACTATGTTAACAATGGTTGGACTTTTTCTGGACAGACCTCTTATAATTTAGAAATTGCAATTTGTTATTTAGCTAGGATAAAAAGTTCAGAAAATGTCAGCAACTGGAGCCTTTTTCGGGGGTAAGGTCGGGATAGAAGGTCATATTAATAAACCAATTGTTTCATATTTTCTAGGGGAGTTTATTTTTAAAGTATATGAATGGAAAAATGTGGCTTCAGCATACTAGTGTATTTCATTAGTTTGTAAAGAACATTTCTCATATTTTAACATCTCTGGAGTTGGATATGTTTTTTAATCAACAGTAACCTATGGTTATAATTGGCACCATATTTTCTTTTATTGTAATTTTAAATAACAGTGCATCTTACAGTGCAGTCGTTAGTCTAAAGTACAGGAAATGAAAGTAAAAACATACAAAATTAAGGATAAAAATTGGAAGACGACTTAAGATACAGAGAAAATTCAATGCTGCATCTTTGCACATATACTACATATTTAAGAGTTTGGACAAAACAGATGATTTTCTAGGAAATTTAAAGCAGATTGAAAAGGAGATAGAAAATCTAAACAGAAAAAAAAAAAACACTGGAAGAAATATAACTGTATTCCTGCCTCTTAATCAAAACACCTTCTGGGTAGCTTTGTCAGTGGGATCTGCCTCGTTGCTAACCAAACCCAGTATTTGAGTTCATCGGCCTGCGTGCACTGGCTGAAGGCATGTGCTAGCAGAGTTTAGCTGTGTGGGAATGAAGCAGGTGATTACGCAGTAAGCTGATCTGGAGTTCAGGCCGGCTCATGCTCTCAGAGGCCAGAGTCCTCCAGTGGTGTGTAGGCTCTAGAATATATGCGGCAAAATAACAGCTGATTGGTACGGGTAGTAACTCTGTGTCTCAAGTGCGAGTCTAAGGTGGTGTCCCTCTGTCTGGTTTCATGGACAGGTAGCCAGGGGCTGAAGAGCTGAAACATAACTTAGGTCGAGGTGTTACCTTTAGCCTGCCAGAGGCCTAGACCTTGTGACTCTCAGCTCTGGGCTGCTGCCTTCTGCAGCCTCAGGAGTTGCGAGTAGTAAGGGAAGGGCCAAGGCTCTTCGGATATGCAGAAGAGAGAAAGTGGGAGAGAAATTTGATTTCTAGAACCAGGATTCAATGCTAAGTTTAATCAAAGTCATAAGAATCCCTGGTTTCACTCTTAAGGAGCAGGTAGTATTAAGGCTATTAAAATTGTCCCTGGTGATAGATAATTAACAATTGCATTAATGAGACAACATAATATTGCTACAAAAACCTGACACCAACAAATAAAAAAGAATCTGCACGTCAGTCTTACACAATATTAATGGAAATCATTCTCTAAAATTTTTAGCAGATACAATACAGCAATGTATTAAAAGAATATGTGCTGTGGCCAAATGACATTCATTCTAGGTATGCAGGGCTAGTTCAATGAAATTCTCAGGTTATGTTGTAAAAAAAAAAAAAAAGGTTAAATTGTTGGATACCTAAGAAACATTTAATATTCCTGAGTATTCATTTCTATATAAAATCCTTAGACAACCATGAGTGGATAAACAATTCTTTAAAATAAGCCTGTGTGTATAAAACAAAACAACGGTAATTTCCTAGCACTGTGACTTAATGCTTTTTCTCTAGAGGTGCTAGCTAATGCAATTATGTAAGGGCAACAAATTATGAATATTGGGAAAAGGAGATATAAAATGCGTATTACTTTTCAATTTTATGGTCCAATATCTGGCGCACCTTGAGACTTAACTAAAGAACAGCTGATTTTTAAAAATGAATAATTTAATAAATACATTAATTTGTAGCTTTCCTATACATAAACCTAAACCCACAAAATTTAATGGATGTAAAAGTCCCATTTATAATAGCAACTAAAAGATTGGGACATTTAGGAATAAACAGGAAATATGTGAATGCTATATTAGGGAATTTTTAAAACTATTAAGTGTCAAAATAATCTTTTCATATGTGATTTAAAAAGACTAAAAATGTCAGTTACCCCTTAATCCAGGAAAGCTCAGTAAAAATTCCAATGGCATTTGCCTTTGGAACTTATTATGTAAAATTTATCTATAAAAAAAGTGTGAGAAAAGAAATGATCAATAAAATTCTAAGAAAAAAATTTGAGAGAACACACTTTTCTTACTTAATTTGGAAAGTCAGACTCAAGCAAACATTTAGCACTTGCTAGGATATGAATATTAGATCCATAGAGTAGAGTAGGTAGTCCATAAGAAGCAGCAAAGTCTGTTTGGGAATTTAATGCGTGATAAAGATATTTCTGATCACTGAAAACAGGGGTGGATTATGGAATAAGTGTTGTAATAACAGAGTTAAGTCGGTGAAGATTGGATTCCTTCACTGCCATTACCATGATTTAAATATGTTTTTTCTAAATATGTTTTTTAAAAGTTATAGTAACACTAGAAGAAAATGGAGTGGAATTTTCTCAGCGTGGTACAAAACTCATTGGCTATAAAGGAAAAGCCTATTAAGTTTGAATATGAAAACTCAGTACTTCTCTGTCAAAATCACTACAAATGGAAGTCCAACAGGGACAGACAGGGCTAATTTCTTAATAAACAAAATGCTCTTATACATTAAGTTATTGCCAATAAAAATGTATAAGATCAAAATAGGTTAGGCACATGTCCAAATATTCTTTAACCCTCCAATCCCATAAAATAATAGAGCAGATATATTTTTTAAACAAAAATAAATTAGTAGCAGTGCAAGGGAACAGGAAAGAATGTCATTGGCATACTAGATGTTAACAGATTTTTTGAAATAAAAAAAAAGAAAATTTATGAGATTATTTGGAGAAAGAATACTGAGTAAACCACCTTCTAAAGGTCAAGCAGGCAATTGCGTGGTTTCAGTGTACCAATTACAGTGGGTACCCAATAAGACCTTTCGTCTGGATGAAGTGGCTCAAGAGGAAAAATAAAAGAAGACTTAAGGGTATGGCTTGCCCAGAAAAGCTTACTCACCTCAAGGACCTTGTAATTAAGTCTAGTGTAAGAGGCATATCTCAGAAGGATTTGTGGGTATCATTATTGGCATAACAAAATGCAGTTAACTAAAAAGTCAGTTGAAGTTTTGAGAGAGTTGTACTGCAAATGTGCTGGTAGGTTCAACTAAAAGAGACTGGTTTTTCATGACTTGTGTACCTCCTGCCTTCTATGAGTAGGAAGCAGCCTGATAAAGCTGCTCAGCCCTGAGGTGGTGGGAGGGCATTTTCTTCAATATCTTATTTATCAACCAAGGATGGTCAAGGAAAATGAATGACCTCCTAGAAGGCAGAGCCAATGGACTCAGAGAACAGAAAAGTGCTCCAAGAGGGCAAAACCGGGACCCAGTTAAAGGAGTGTTCCCCACTCCCAGGGCAAGCACCCTCACAACGTACGCCCAGCCAAGTTTCAGAATTTACATGGGAAGCAGCTGCTCTTTGGTCCTCATTCTTCCCCTTTCCAAATTGAAGTTTATTCCTATTGTATTATTCCCGCTCTGAAATATGTTGGATGCTTGAGGGGCAGCTAACTTACCTTTTTAATTTATTGGTCTCCGGAGTAAAAGGTGCTACATCTGGATATTATTTTACTTTTTATAATTTAGAAAATTTTTAATTATGGTGTACATACATTATTATATTAGTTTCAGGTGTACACCCGAGTGATTAGACATTACGTAACTTACTAAGTGATCATCCTGATAAATCTTCCACCCATCTGACACCATACAGACTTATTAGAATATTATTGACTATGTTCCCTATGCTGTACTTTACACCCCATGACTATTCTGTAACTGCCGATTTGTCCTTTGTAATCCCTTCACCCTTTTCACCCACTCCCCCATCCCCCCACCCCCTACCCCACCAACCTGGCAACCATCAAAATGTTCTCTGTGTGTACGAGTCTGTTTCTGTTTTGCATGTTCATTTTGTTTTTCAGATTCAATTGTTGATAGATATGTATTTATTGCCATTTTGTTGTTCATATTTTTTGTCTTCTTTTCCTTCTTCTTCTTAAAGAAGACCCTTTAACATTTCATAGAATACTGGTTTGGGGTGATGAACTCCTTTAGCTTTTTCTTTTCTGGGAAGCACCTGATAGATTGCTTGTCTCATCTTGTTTAGTTCTTTTCCTGGAGTTTTGTTCTATTCTTCCGTTTGGGACACGTTTCTTTGTCTCCTCACTTTGGCAGCCTCCGTCTATTAGGTAGGGCTGCTGTATCTCATGGGCTTGGTAGAGTGGTCCTCTGTAGTGGGCGTTCCGCAGGGTTTCGTGGCACAGCCTCTCCCATCATCTAAGCTGGGCTCCCAAGGTGTGCCCACGTGTGGGCTGTGTATACCCACCTCTTGCAGTTGAGCTTTGATTGCTGTTGGCGTGTCAACTGCAGGGATTTGCCCCCAGGCTGATCAGCTGTGACCACCAACTTCCAGCCCCCGGAGAGGATCAGCTGTGCAGTGGCCCATGCCACAGAGCAGGGCTTTATTTGCGTGGGAAAATCTGAAGCATGAACCAAGACAGGCCATTTATATGGAAAAGCCACTGGAAACCGCTTGGACGGATCTCAGAGTTGGGTGGAGTGGGGCTTTAGGGGATCACGAGGGAGTGTGAGATACGGCAGCCGCCGCAGCATGCCCACTTTTTGGGAGGAGGGCGTATCAAAGGACCAGTAGCCTCTGACAGCACCTCTGTCTGGGAGAAAGCTGTGCTCCCAGCTCTTGCCCTGATACCGGACTCCCTATTTGTCTCTAGTGCCTTTCAAGCTGCTGCACCATTGTTGGGACTGAGAGAGAGTCCAAGGCTCTCTGTGCATGGGCCCTTAGGAGGACCTGTCTGGGACTCCAGATGCCACCTCTCACTGAGTCTCAATCCCCTCTGGCTTTCACAGCCAGGAGTTACGGGGACTTCTCTTCCGGGCACTGGAACCCTGCGCTGGGGCGCCTGGCTTGGGGCTGGAACCCCTTGCTTCTCAGGGGGAACCTCTGCCGCTGAGATGGCCCTCCCAATTTTGTCTGCTGTGCGTGAGTTTAAGACCAGCTGGTTCCACGTAGCCTCCCCTCCTGTCGGTCGCCATGTGCCTTCTTTTTTAGTTTTCCAGTTGTAGGACTCCCGTTCGGCCAGGTTTCAGGTGTTTCAGAATGATAGCTGTTTGTAGTTTATTTATAATTTTGATGAGGTTGTGGGAGGAGGCATGTAGCACATTTACTCATGCCACTCATGCCCCTGGATTTCAAATAGCGTCCATTAAAGATCCTGGACTTTGTCAGTCTGTTGTCATGATTGGGTAGGAGCAGGGTTGTGCATTCTGGGTACAGAAGGAAAAAGCAACTGTCACCAGCTGGCAGACCGTGATATAATTATTTACCCCAATTATTTCCTCTCTGTGGGAGAATTATCATTTTCTTCTCACCGACCTCAAGTTTGTTCCTGTAACTTCCTATGTCCAGTAAAATGTGAGCACAAGGGATGGATATCACCTCCCAGTAGAATCCTTAAGGAACATTGCATTGTTCTGCCACGCCTGTCTTTCCTTTTTCATGCAAGTAACATGTCCCAGAACAGGGCTGCTTCTTCAGCATGACCCCCACCTGACATGTAATAGGAGTAAAAATAAATCCTTGTAGTTGTAAACCACAAAGATTTTGGAATTATGTGTTATAGTAGCAACATCTAGTATGGGTTGTTTGAAAAACCAAAGTTGGTCAAAGTTTTTGTGTTCACCTCTAGAATCCTGAAGGTGATAATACGCCTCCAAAAATCTCCTAGAAATCATTGTTTCTCTGAACTTTACTGATGAATAGATAAAGCTATTAGATTAAGCTAATAGATAAAGATAACACTAGTAAAAGCTATTATTGCTCTTTGGCACTATTCCATACCTGCCTGTATACGATTATTTCTCACAGTTCTAAGATCTTCTAACTTTTCCATAAAGTAAGAGCCAGTAGTCAGCAATTTCACTGTGTGCTCCCTGTTCCTCATTACCAGAGTGAAGGATTCAGTTGGCTTTTACGTTGGCATGGTAATTGTAGAATCTGTGGCCTAAATTTGTTTGTCACACTTTGGACACTGTAGCATCTGTGGGTGATACAGTAACACACACACACACACAGAAAGGCTTTTCATGTTTCCAACTACAGCATTAGTGTGTTCGTAAGAGTTTTCAGGATGCTTTTCAAGAGTAGGTTTTTGTTGTTTGTTTTAATGTGAGAAGACCTTGCTTCTTTCCCCACTGTTTTTTTTTGCCACAACGACAACGGTCAGTGAATTCTTTGGAGAACCCTGTGTTCAGCATCTTTTCCTTTGTGTAATTTGTTCTTTGATTTGTAAAGTTCCAGAACTGCATAGCTACGTTTTGGTGACTGGGGCAAAAACTTCCATCAGGAGATTTAGTTTGATTTAGCTCATTATCTTTCCTGAGTTGCAAATTCTAGTGAATACCTAAGTCTTAAGGATCTCATAGGGTTAATAGTAATTTGGTATGTTTCTTTAAAAAAAAAGATATAAAAACTCAGCATGTTCATATATTTTACAAAAACATTTTTACCATCTCATGGCAACGACAGTACTTATTATCAGGTTAATTCAGCCAAGGCAGTGGGCATAGAGTCTTATCTAGGCATGGGAAATAAGAATTATTATAAAAGTTATATTGTAATCCAGTAATAGTCTGTTGATCCTTTGCTAACCAAAGCATCCTGAATTGAAGTAAGTGTGAGCAGAGCTAGGCAGTTTCACTGAGCTGGTGAATTTTTATAAGACTTCAAGATTGTACTCTTGGGATTTAAGTCTGTCAGACTGACTTGAATTGAACTTTGGTACCCAGGAGGTTGGCACAAAAACTAACTAAGCAAGGCTAGTGAAGGTCATTAATTTCTAAAGTTTAACCAGTTGACACTGAACGCATCTGTTCCTTGAAAGGCTGTTCTCTGGCATGTTAATACCCTTGCACAGAGGGCCTCTGTGCGTGTTACGTGGAAATGGCAGGGTCCTTTGTCTTCTTGTCACATTAGCTAACTGGAGTTGGGGGCGAAAACTTTCACTGTTTGTTTTTTCCAGTGTTGGATAAGTACTTATAAAAAAACTGTTTTTTTCTGGACAACTAGTAATTGGACAGTTAGATAAACCATTCATATAGTTGACAAGGAGCCAAGAGCTTTTTTTTCCAAGGGTTTTTGGAAAGCATTTTGTAGTTTATTCATTTTTTGTTTGTTTTTTTGACATTCTTGGCAATTGTTGTTTTGGGATTTTAGAAAAATAATTTGTAGAATACTCAGTGCAGAGCCTTTGAATTAATTCTCTTAATGTCAGGGAAAGGACAGCAAGAGGTCTCTGAACTGGCTCACTGCTGCACTAGAGATGTCAGACGTCTGGGACTCCCTTTACCTGATGAACTGAAGCTAAAGTATAAGAACAGTATACTCCCTATCATACATGAACATGTCATTAATGATCTACCATCTGTAACATGTTTTTTGTTCATTTTCTCAGTTGAGATAGAAAACAAGGAATGGGAATGTTACTGAGGTTATTCAGATCAATTATATCCGGAAGACAGATTCGAGAATTTGTTAACTTCAAGTTCTAGTTAAGTACCCAAGATGATAGGTCTACTCAAAAGCAGAACCGACTTAAATTGTGCCGTAGAAGAATATTACCTAACTGTTCAAAGTGTGGCTCCCCTGACGGCAGTTATCAGTGTCACAACGGAACTTGTTAATGATGCAAATCTCACACCCAATACCAAGTGTGCTGAATCAGAAATTCAGCTTTTGGCTCAGCACACTGGGTTTTAGTAAGTGCTCCAGGGAATTCTGATAAATGCTAAATTTTAATAACTACTGATCTAGAATCTACTTGATACTCATCAGTGTATGCTTAGATCAATTATTTGCTTTTTTTTGTAATATAAAAATTATGCTGACCAGTTGGAGTGCTTCTAACAGAAAATTCTATTGTATAAAAAGGACTAGAAACTAAATTCTGTAAGGATATTTGAAAAAAATTGGTTTATTCAGCCTGGGGAAAAAGATATCTTAGAGACTTGACTTCATTAGCAAGAGGGTTATCTTGGTTTCAGAAACAGGACTAAGCAGGCAAAAATCTTCTGGAGAAAGTGTTACATGCTGTCTCTGCGATTCAGCCAGTTTCACCTCCTTGGAGACATTTATGCGCCTTCTAGACACCTGAATGGCAGCGCGGCCGTGGCCGTCCGTGCGGTGAGTTGAGTCAGATGCCCGCTCATGAAGGTCTGTTCTAGACTTAGGGAGCTCGTGCCCATGACCCGCGCCGTCCTCGGTCTCACCGAGCTGTGGTTGTCACCCGGAGCATCTTCTCAGACTTGAGTGACGTAGGAACCCCTCTTACTTGAAAATGCTCTGATTTTACCCCCGTTCAGTTTTCAGCTCGGGTGAGAATTTGAACTAAACCTTATTTTCCTTCTCCCTGTTGAAGATAATATTTTACTGTCTTCTGACTTTTCGTTGCTGTCACTCTTATTTATTGTTCCTTTGTAGGCAATTTGTCTTTTCTTTCTTGTTACTGGTAAGATTTTAAACATTTTACTTCTCTGATTTATATTCTGGGTGATTCCACAGATCTGTCTTCTAGTCCCATCTATTGTTTATATAACCCATTGAATTTTAAATTTCAGTGACAGTATTTTTCTAGAAGTCCTATTAGGTTATTTTTCATATTTGTCTGTTTTATACTGTTCTGTTATTTTGTAATGATTTAAGTTTTATCTTATTTATCATCTTAAACGTATGTTATTTTACCTTTCAAAAAGTTCTTTTATCTCAGATCTCTGTCTATGCTTTTTTTGTTCTTTTTGTTCATCTTTAGACTCTACCTCATGAAAAATCAGTTTTTTTAAATTTAATTTTATTTTATTGATTATGCTATTACAGTTGTCCCATTTCTACCCCATCATTCCCCTCCACCCTGCACACCCCTTCCCACCCACATTCCCCACCTTTAGTTCATGTCCATGTGTCATAAGTTCTTTAGCTTCTACATTTCCCACACTATTCTTGCCCTCCCCGTGTCTATTTTCTACCCACCGCCTATGCTACTTGTTCTCTGTACCTTTCCCCCCTCTCTTCCTCCCACTCCCCTGTTGCTAACCCTCCATGTGATCTCCATTTCTGTGTTTCTGTTCCTGTTCTAGTTGTTTGCTTAATTTGCTTATTATATGAAATGTTAAAGGGACTTATCTAAGAAAAAGAAGACAAAAGATTTGAACAGTAAAAAGACAGCAAACTCACAGTTATTAACAACGACACCTAAAACAAAAATCAGTTTTTATGCAGTTTAAAATTTTTAATTGTGAGTTTACTTTCAATAAGAATTATTTTTTCCATGGAAAATGATATTTCTTAGATTATAAAAGTGATTTTTATTGTGCTCTTTGGCGTTTGCTTTTCCCGGTTGTCTCTGAGGTTTTGCTGATTCATGACCAGTTTTTTGTTAACGTTTTAGCTTAGGGATTCCTGTACTACATGGATATTGTAGGTTCTGACAGCACACCAGCACTGGGGTTTTGATTTCTCATGGGAGACAGTTTTTTTCCCCACTGCTAACTGCATAGCTAAAACAAATCTCCCATGTCACTTTAATCTGATTTCTTTTCACTGGACCTTTTAAAGTCTCACAAGTGTGCAGATGTTATGAATATTTGTGCTCCCTAAAATTCCTCTGTTGAAATCTAATCTCCAACATGATGGTTTTTGGTGGTTGGACCCATGGGAGGTGTAGGCCATGTGGGTGGAGCTCTCATGAGTGGGGTTGGTGCCCTTGTAAGAAGAGGCCAAAGAGCTGGCTTCCTCCCTTCCCACCATGTCAGGACGAGCGAGGAGCGCAGAGTCTGCAGTCTGAGAGCCCTCGCCAGAGGCCGGTCATGCCGGCCTAACCATCTGATGTTTACGAGCCACCCATTCTTTGGTACTTTGATGTGAGAGCCCAAGCTGACGAAGACAGCAGGAGTCTGCCTTACAGGCCATTCCCTTTGCAAAATCTGAGGCCTGTCTCTCTGTCGATATTAATTCAATATGTAGCTCTTTAGCTATTCTGGCCTCATGTCCTTCTGACATGTCCTTCTGACATTGAGCAAATCAGTTCAGGAGCCTACTGCTTTGGTTTAAGCTTTCTTTTCATTTCTAGCACCTAGAGATTTCCCTTTCCTTGAAGTTCAGTTTTGTAAATAAAAAAATACTCTGATATTTAGTCCATAATTTCTGTGACTGTGTCAGCTCAGTCTGCCGAATTGCCAGAACTAAGTAAAATTCCTCAGTCTCTTAAATTTCCCTTATTTTTTTGGCAGTGTTGCCTGTAAGTTTGTGAATATAAATGATGTAGGTACCTTATATGTACATTTCCTATACAACTAAAATTCTAAAACAAGTTTATAACAATATAAAAATGTACGATGAAAAAATTGAAATGAATAACATGAGATGAATATTATTTTGCTAAACTGCTACAGCCAACATGAGTAGTACCAACCACCAATGCAGAATTTTCAAAGTTCACATGTAGCATATGATCTTTCAAAGTTTTTAGTTTTTTTGCATTAACCTGTTGTGAAAGTGTTTTCTGTTTTTCTGTGTGGTAAATTATTTTGACTTTAACTTGGTACAGATGCATAAAGGTTTACAGGAGCCTTTTGCTCCTGGCAAGTATGTTCTTCTCCTTGACACCAGTCTAACCATGAACACAAGTGCAATTTCAAACACTGAAATCACGTAGTGTTTTTCAGTTATAAAAAAAATAAGCACTTGGATAAAACAGACCACACTTGATGGATATTTTTTAATCAGTCTCCAAAATGAGTCTCCAATTTCAAAGAATATCCTATAAAAAACTATGGAGCCTGTCTCTGAAACGAGTTAGGGAGATCCCAGTCTGTGACATGTTTGTGACTTGGGGGCTTGAATTAAGAAGAGTGATGTCTGAGAGTGATGCCAGCAGAATGGGGGAGCAGACAGCTCCGGACTCTCATTCCTCCCTAAAAACCTTGATCAGAGGAGTGCTGAGTCAAGGAAAAGGAAATCTAAAGTCAGCAGGGAATCCGTGGGATCGGTGTCTTCACGTGCCCCTGCTCCACTCCACCACCGGCACCATGGCATCCTAAGCCAGCAGTAGCTCGTGTTTCCAATGTGGGGTCCTGTCCACTGCCGGAAGTTTTCATTGTTCTGGTTTGATTTCGGTTTTGCCTCAACATTCAAGGAAATCTCTGTCAAAAATTTAGCTCAACACAAGGTAAAGAAACAGAGAGTTTATGACCACACTTGACAATGGATACAGTCTTTGCAAAGTAGTTCCAAAAAGTCACACACACACAAAACTACTAAAATCAAAAATTGCAAACCCTGTGAATGGGGAAGAATCTTATTTCTAGAGTTGGGGCTTGATAATACTTAAGTATGTTGTTTTCAATAACAAAAATAAGGCATACAAAAACACAGGAAAGTATGGCCTATTCAAAGTAACAAAAATAGATTGACAGAAACCATCTCTAAGAATGTCCACACAAATTTTAACACAACTGTCATAAATATGTTTACAGATCTAAAGGAAAATATGGCCCAACAACTAAATGAAATCAGGAAGGGGATAGATGAACAGAATGAGAATATCAGTAATGATAAAGAAATTACAAAAAAGGACCAAACACATTCTGAAGGCTGAAAGATACAACATTTGAAATAAAAAATTCACCAAAGGATTCGACTGTAGATTTGAGTGGCAGATAAAAGAATTATACACTTGAAGTTAAGACAAATGAAATTACTGCTTTTTAAAAGTATTTTATTCTTATGCGGTTACCGTTGTTCCCACTTTTTCCCCATTTTGCCTGTCTCTGCCCAGTCCCCTCCTGAGGCAATCCCATACCATTGTCTGTGTCCATGGAAAATGAGCCTAAGAGCAGAAAAAAGTGAATGAAGTACAAAGAGCCTGAAGGACTTGTGAGTCATCATCATCAAGTAAATCAACATATGCATTATGGGGTTTCAGAAGCAGAAGTGCAAAATGAATATTTGAAGATATTATGGCTGAAATTTTGCCAAATTTAATGAAAGACATGTATCTGCAAGTCCAGAAATGCCAATAAACTTCAAATAGGATAAACTCAGTGACCCATGTTGAGATACATTACAATGTAACTATACAAAAGAAAGAGAGAAACTTGAAGGCCACAAGTGAAAAGCAAATTGTCATATACAAGGGATCCTCAGTAAAATTACCCTAGTTTTCTTATCAGAAACCTTTGAAGTGCTGAAAGAAAGAGAAACTGTCAACTAGGAATTCTTGGTTTGACAAAACTGTCTTTCAAAGTGAGGTAGAAATTAAGACATATGTAGACAAAAGTGAAGGAATTTGTTACTACTAGACCAACTCTATAAGAAATATGAAACGGATTCCATTGCATTGAAATGAACAGACACTAGACAGTAACTTGAAGCTGTATGAAAAAATAAAGATTTCTGGTAAAGGTAAATAAATGTGCAAATATGAAAACCAGAATTATTGTATCTTTCATTTGTACTCCTACTTGTATTCCTACTTGGTTTAAAAGACACATGCATAAAAAGAATTACAAATTGGTTATTGTGCACACAGTGTACAAAAATGCAAGTTTTGACAACAACATAAAGATAACCTTGATGAACTGGATAAAAGACTAGACACACACATTACCTAAGCTTACTGAAGAAAAAAATAGAAAATTTTAATAAACCTCTAAGTAAAGAGATTAAATCAGTAATCAGAAACCTCCCAGTGAAAGTCCAGGACCAGATGGCTTTACTAGTGAATTCTACCTAATATTTAAAAATAATTAATACTAATTCTTAACCCTTTTAAAAAGTAGGAGAGCAGGGAATACTTCCTAACTCATTCCATTAGGCCAGCATTATCCTGACACTAAAGCCAGATAAAGACATTACCCCTCCCTCCAAAAAAAGAAGAAGAAAATTACAGGCCAATATTGCACGTAAATATAAAAGCATAAATCTTCAACAAAATGCTAGCAAAGTGAATCAGACAGGATTCACTAGTGTTCTGCGCCCGGAGCAACTGGGACCTCACCTGGGGATGCTGTAGTGCTGCAACATATGGGATACTTTTTGTCTGTAATGTTTGGTTTGTTTTCTGTGCCTGAGTCTGAATATTGTCCATGGACCTATTTTCCAGTATGCTAATTCTCTCTTCAGTTGTATCTAATATATTATTAAAAGCATCTTTGGTTCTTAATTTTAGATACTGTGTTTTTCAGTTTTGAAAATTTTATTGATTTTCTGTTTATAGATCTCAGGTACTAGTAAAATTCTCTATTTTGTTACCTATTATTTTAAACACCTGAAATTATTTTGTATGATATTGCAGTATCTGTATCTGCCAAAGGTTTTTGTAGTTTTGTTTTCTATTTTCTATTTTTTAACTTGTTTTGCCTCACTCCCATCCCACGATCTATTTCTATCTTTTGTCACTTCAGATAATTTTTCTGTTGAATGTAAACATTATCTGTAAATTTTTAATAACTTCTGGATGATGAAATCTCCCTGAAAAGTAGGCTATTTTGAAGGCTTTGTAAGGACTGATCTGCTTCTGGTTTACTCTTGGTCAAGGGTATATTTCTGCTGGTTTCTCAAGTTGCATCGTGGACTGTTTACTAGGACCATTCCTCACCGGGGAATTTTTTCTCTAATTTTCCACCCAGCTCTGTGAGATTGCTTAAATTCTGCTTAGCTTTCTCACCTCTGAGCAGGTGCTTCCTGATGCTCTTTCTGTTTCATGCCCCCTCTACAGCTAGGGATTCAGTAAAGGCAAACAGTGCATGCCAGTCTAATTTCTCTGCAGTGTACTTTATCCCAGAATCATCTTATGTCCTAGTCTGACTGCCTTTTGGGGGATGGAGAGCACAGGGCAAATGAGCTGGGGGCCAGAGTGCTGAACGTCGCTGTGCTCTGTCTTTCCGTTATTGGGGGCCTCCTTTCTTCTCAGCCTCCACGCCCTGCGGGGCGATAAGCAGATTTTTCAATGGGAAGAAACATTGGAGATATTCCAGGTCACCTCACTGTTTAACTTCTCTCATTTGTTTCTTTAAATCCTTGTGTCCTTGATTGCTCTTTAATGCCTTTAAACAGCTGTTTTTGTTTTGTTTTGTTTGTTATTTTATCAAGTTTTATAGTGGGTCTTGGTGGGAAGATTGGTTTTATATAAGCTATGTTGCCTTTGGCAGAAGTGGAAGGCTCTTTAAGTCTATTTTTTTTGTAAGTTCTCTACCTTTTTTTTTAATGCGTTGCCAGCTCTTTGTTAAGGAAACTCGGTTATTTGTTTTATAGGATTTCCCGTGGTATCTCCTTGTGATGTTACTTAATGTGTTCCTCTGCGCTCTGTATTTCCTTTAAACAGGTGGCTTGTTAATAGATGTAATTTTGACAAAAAATACTGTATAGATATTTGAGTGTACTTCTAATTGCAGTAAATTGAGAGCCTCATAATGTCTGGTTTTCCCTGTATTTGTGATGTTAAAATTAAATCATGGATTCTATTTTATTTTCATTGCTTTTGTGTTAAATGGAAAATGTATATTTTTAACTTCTTAAAGAACTCACAGGGGTTTTTCAAAACAGCCATACCATTTTGTAGTCCTAAAACCAATGTATTAGAGTTTCAGTTGTCCAAAATTCTTGTCAACATTTGGTATTGTCCTCTTCTTTGTTCATTGTAGTCACGCTAATGAGTATGTACCGGCACTGCCTTTTTGTTTTTTGTTCGTAGTTTCTTCGATACCTAAGGATGCTGAGCACTTTTCACATGCTTTTTGACCGTTCGAATATCTTCTTTTGTCATGTGTCTGTTCAAGTCTTTTCCCCATGTTTTCACTTGGGTTATTTTACTTATTATTAAGTTTTACATTATTTAATATATTCCAGATACCAGTTTTATGTCTCTCTCACACACATACACACACATACACACACACACACACACACACACACACACACACACACACACACACAGTGACTCCTCACCTTTTCTCTGTGTCCTGTCTCAATAATCATCTACTCCAAGTTCTAGAAATTTTTCTCTTATGTTTTTCTAGATTTATAAAACTTAATTTTTTTGTTTAGCTGGGTGATCCATTAAAAATTTTCTTTCATATAACAGAGTGACAAAACAATTGAGATTTATGTTTAGCTACGTGAATATCCACTTGTTCAAGCATTAATGTTGACAAGTCTTCTAAGGTTTCACTGGTTATTACCCCATTTACAGACAAGAAGACGTATTTCCTGACCATAATATACAAAGTTCAATATATATCCTTTAAATTCATATTACTGTATTATTATTTAGACCTCACTTATCATAATTTTTGCTACTTGATCTGTCAGTGTCTCAGTGTATTCTGTTAAGATCTCATACTATTATTATGTTGTCTGTGTTTTTTAGGCATTTTTCTTTTTCTGCAGTTTTTACTTTTTTAAAAAATATTATAATTTTCCAAAAAAAGATTTTACTTATTTTAGAGAGAGGGGAGTGGGGGAGAAAGAGAGAGAGAGAAACATCCATGTGTGGTTGCCTCTTGTGTGCTCTCTACTGAGGAAACTGGCCCACAACCCATGCACGTGCCCTGACTGGGAATTGAACCTGCGACCCTTTGGTTCACCAGCTGGCACCTGATCCACTGGCCACACCAGCCAGGGCTCTGCAACTTTTTCTTTGTGTATTTTGATACCCCATTATATGTTACATTTGGGTTTATAACAGATCTTTATTTTAGAATGTTAACAAGAAATGATACTTGTTTAATAACTTTTTTCTTAAATTTAAACTTATCTTCTAAGTAATATGTTATTATCTCTTTCTTTACATCTGTTTTTCCTTATATGGGTTTACCTATTATTTTAGCTGTCAGTTTCATAAATTTTTCATCTTGCCTTTTAATGGGATGATTTAGACAGTATACAATTATTGTGATGTAGAATTAGCCTTGTTATTTTGTTTCATTCTATCTCTTTTCAAAGTTTCTTTTGTTTCCTTTGTATTTTTATAATTTCTTTTTCTGATTTATTGGTTTTAGGGCAGGAGGGGGTGGAGACAGGCAGGCAGACAGACGGACAGACGTCAACCTGTGGCACCCCCTGCCCATGCACCCGTTGGTTGACCCCTGCACGTGCCCCAGGCAGGGATCAAACCCCTGCACCTGTCCCATGTTTTAGCTCCGCACATCCGTAGAGGTTCGAACATTAGTCCTTTCCTTTTTTTTTTTTCAAAATCATTTTCAACTTTCAATTTTCTAAGCTTTGGAATTAAACACAAAATATTTATTTGTGATATATTTAATATAAATGGTTTACCATATGTTTTTATTCTCTCTCTTCCTCTCCTATATTTTAAAAAATTTCCAGTGTTTTAGATCAAGAGTAATGCTATTATTATAGTATTATTTTCCATGTTATGTATCTTTTTCCAACAGTAAATAGTGATATTTACATTTAGTTTAAGATAATTATTAAGCTTATCTCGCTTTTAATTATTTGCTTTAGACCATGACTTCAAGTAAAGATACTTGTTTCATATTTTACGATGTATTCCTTATGTATCATATGTTTTCATCTTACCTTTCAGTTTTATTCCTTTTTTAATTTTGTGACATTTTTTTCCTTTAATACTCTGTACACATTGATCCACTGTCATCTACTGTTAAGTGTTGCCATAGACCCAGTTTTTCTGCCTGAATGTTTATACTTTTTTATAAATTTTTCTCTGACATATTGATTATTCTTGGTGTCTTAATTTTTCTTCCCCTCTTTCATAAATATCAGTTGACCTGATATTACTCTATCTTCTGTATGAAACTGATCATTTTTTTCCTATCACAATTTTCAGCTTCATGCTATTTTTTCTAAGTTCTGGGAGAATCTGCCATGTTTGTTTTCCACACCACTGGGTAATTTTCCGTAGCCTAAGTCCTGCACCTACTCCCTCTCATATGGGTTTTAATCTAGTTGATCTGTGTTTGCTTTTCTTACAAGCCTGTCATCTTGTTCATCTTGCTTTACATTTACTGTTGAGTTTTTGATTTACCATGCTCTCATTTTACCACACACTAGCATCTCCTTAGTAAGTCTCTCTTTTATTGATAATTTTATTTTATACTCTAGATGGTGATATCAGCGAGTTTATTTAGGATTCCCTTTTGATCCATTAATAGACAATTTTCTGATGCTTAAAAATATTTTAACTCTTTTGGATATTGTATTAGCCAGGATTCTCTAGAGAAACAGAACCAGTAAGATATCTGTGTGTGTGTGTGTGTGTGTGTGTGTGTGTGTGTGTGTAATTGATTCATGTAATTGTAGAGTCTGAAAAGTCCCAAGATTTGTAGTCAGCAAGCCGAAGACCAAGGAAGTTGGCGTAAGTCCCCCTCTGAAAGCTCAAGGTTCAATTAAGAACCGTATTTCAGCTCAAGTCTGAAGGCTGGAAAGGCCTGGTGTCTGGCTCAAGGCAGTTAGGCAATGAACAATTCCTTCTTACGTACAGCAGGGCCAGCCTTTCTGTTCTGGTAAGGCCTTCCACTGATTGCATGGGGCCCACCTACATGAGGGAAGGGACTCTGCTGTACTCAGTTTACTGACTTAAGTGTGAATTGTGTCCAAAAATACTCATAGATATGCCCAGTGTAGTGTTTGAGTAAGTGCCTGGGCATCCAGGGACTCAGTCGAGTTGCCATAGTAATCACCACGGATGCTCTGTTCTTTCCTTTGCTTCACAGTATTTTTATTGTGTCCTGTGCTGGTAACACGCTTCCCTCCCTACTTGATCTCAGGCACAGAGGGTCTATACATGCTGTGTGCTTGTCAGGAAACAAGGTGGGTAGACAGGTATTCATCCTTTCCTCTGCCTCATTTTTCGGTGGTCTTACTGTTTATCCAGATTATTTGTGTGTGTAAAGATGTGCGTATCTCTCATCCGATTTTCTGATTCTGCTGGCTTTGATGCATTTACCTGTTAATAATCATAGCTAATGCACTTCAGTAGCTTGAATACCTAAGAGTACATTTTCTCACATAAAACAACTCCAGAAATGGTATTAGCTCAGACACTCAGGAATGTCAGGGCTGAGGTCTATCATTCTTTTGACCTTTTCTTCAACATTTCACAGTAGCTGCTAGAATTCTAGCCGTCCCATACTTACTTTGACAGCAACAAGAAGAAAGGACCAGGCAAAAGGGCCTCTGCAGACTTTTCTACTTTCAAATCATTTGCCTTCCACATATGACAATATGTAAATATTCTGACTTTTTATATGGCCAAGGATAATTTTGTTAAGCTAGAAGGGATCATGGATAATGAGTAAGCAGCTAACATAGTCTGCAAATGTATCAATATTTTTCAGTGGAAGCGGCATCTGCTTCCTATCACCAGTGTCTGGTTTTCTGAAAATATTCTGAGCTTGTGTAGTACAATGTAAATGGTCAATTTCTAGCATGTCCAGTCACAGAGATCCTTCAGTTCTTTTTCTGACTTTGCTGCAAGGGACAATACCACTAAGGTTTTGTTATATCTCACCAGTTTCCTTTCAGCTATAATTTTATGCCATCTTTCTAAGACTTGCAGGTTCTGCTTAGGCAAGAAAGAAGCTAGACAGCAAGAAAGGAGGCGAGGGAGTCACTGGGAAAAAGGGAGAATCTAATTCTAACTCAGTGGTTAGGAGTAGCAGAGCGTAGAGAGGAATAGCTGTCTTTCTCTCTCTTTCTGCACACTGTTTCAGAGTCTGAGAGGACTTTCTTGTCTGCTGTCCCATATTATAAACTGTTTCTTAGTTCAGCTCTGTCTGCTGCTTGGGATATTTTCACCTTCAGTTTCATCAATGTTGGTTTTAGCATTGGTGCGGCTTTTCATCTTTTTTTGGGTCTTTACTATTGGGAATGTTTATAAAAAGCTGTATTGAGGGGCTGTTAGCCCAGCAGCCTTTATTCAGTGGGTATTTATTTTAATAGCCATTTGGTTTCATTACCTTTTAATGAGTTCTTTGATAGCAAGTTCCTTAATTAACAAGGCAGTCTTTCAGGTTTCCTCTTCTCTAATTGTTAACATATTTTGGTGCTTTCACACAAATGCACTGTGATGAAAAGTTTCCTCTTTACAGCTCCTCTAGGACATTCGCAGGGAAAAAGACGGGCTGGGGAGAACGCGCAGCGTGTTTCCTTCAGATCCAAATGGTTTAAGGGCATTTGTCTTTACAAACTGAGATTGGCTGAAATACTTCTGTGTCGTGCTCAATTACCTGTAACATGATTAACTCAGAGTAGGTTTCTGGGTGTATAAAAGTTGATTCAGTTCGACTCACATTAAATTTGCATGTTGAATTTTTCTATAACTACTTTTTAAGAAATGTGGAATATTTAATTCTGCCTGGGATCCAAATAAATTTTATTAAAATAATTTTTGAGCTCTAGGCAGTACTCCTCAAAAAGACAGGAACATTTCACAATAAAGTACCTACCGTTCATGAAGCCCCTGACATGTGCCAGATAGGTACCGGGTTCTTTATTTTATTATCTCGTTAACTGCACACAATTTCTGCCATGTTGCTGATGTCTTCATTTTACCGAGGAGGAAGTTGACTCTGACCGAGATTCAACAACTTTCCGAAAAGTCACATAAGTGATCAGGCCGGGATTTGAGCCTAAGTTAATCTGAACCAAATCCTTGCTCTTTCCTTGAGTATCACTTGCACTTGAGTCTTACCTTGTTTTCACTACTACTTCCCATAAAATGGACATTATGGTCCATGCACTGCTCTCCCATCATGAGATTAATTAGAGAGCTAATTGAACACTTATAAAGAAGATAAATGATTTCTCTCAGAGAAACCTAAGGTTTTAAATATTCTGAAGTGAAGCATTTGTTACTGGCAGAAAATAACTAACCAAAGCACCTACAGGATACGTTTAGCTCAAAAAGCAAAAGAGAAACTCAGGCTAATGAGGTGTTTGGGAGGAGAAATGCTTTTATTTAGGGTATTGACCAGTTAGGAACTGAGTAATATGTTGTATGTGGAAGTTAAAAGCAACTGGCTGGCAGACAGTCAGGCGTCTGTACCATTGTGTTTTGTAAACTCTCTCCTATGGCTATGGTGTTTTTTTCCAAGCCCACTTAATTTTTTATGAGGTTTGTAAAGGTCTTGAATAAACAATTGAGATTATAGAGGTTTTCCTGGAAGCTTTGGTTAATATTTTAATATGTTCTGCTTTGTCACATTATTAAATAACTTATTGGAAAGTTTGAGAGAGTAAGAGAGGGTTTCTTTTTCATTTTTCCCATTTTTCCTTTTGTTTTCTTTTGTTGTTGTAGTAGTTAAATATCAGAATTGGATGTAGTTATTAGCTGATTCTCCGTCTTCGTTTTATTTTAACTTTATACCTCCACAGATCACCCTTGGGTTGGGATCCAGCATCTGGGAGGCCTCCGCTTAAAATGCACTTCAGTTGGAATTACAGTTTAGAGGGTATATCTGAAACGAAGCCAGTGACTGTAATTTATGTAGTAAGGGAGGACTGGAGAAGGGGAAAGGGAATTGGATAAGGTCAAAAACAGGAACTAATAGTGCTTTGGAAATTACCTCATCATGACCTTTCGCTCATTAATATTTGAATCTGATTCTTTGGCATCTTGGTTGTAGTCTGGTGAAATGTTCAGCATGGTGAAGACTGACCACCTTCAAAGACATTTCTGTGTTAATGAGAGGACTTGATGAAGTTGACCTTTAACCTGAACAGGAGCTGAGGAAAAAGAAGGGAGGAGTTTTTATTTCTCATTATGAGGACTCACTCTATGGCAGTGTGTGTAGTGGTAATTGTTTACCTTACCTCATACTTTATATTACCTCATTTCAAACTGTAAGCCACTTGAAAATACTTCCATGGTGTTGTTATGTAATGAAGGTCACCCATCAAGTCCTACCATTTTTGTGAAGCCTTCCCTGACAATTTTGGCCTCATAACCTTTTCTTCTAAAATCATACAGTGTTTAGAGTTTATTCTGCTCAGTTTAGCACTTAATTGCATGTTCTCCTTGATTTGCTTTAGAACAGGAAGTACACTTCCTGCTTTTTGCATGAAAAATTTTTTTAGTGTAAAAGAAGAAAATCATATGACCCTATAAAAGGAATAAATGGCTGGTAAATTATTATGCACTCATAAAATACTTACATTTTAAGCAAATATATGCAATGTTTTTAAAATGGTTTTCCATATCCCAGATCATAGGACTAAAAATTATACTAATGAGACATTTACAGAGCATTTAATATAAGGCAGGTAGTGTTGAATTATTAGATAGCATATGCTCCATAGGAATTGTTTTTATTTAATCACTATAACAATCTATTTTGTAGATGATGAAACCAAGACTAAAGTTCAAGTCAGTGGTCTAGAGAATTATATTTAATATGTTTGTTGGTTTTCATTAAACCACATACCTGTAATTTCTCTCTTTACCTTTACATTTTTTTCTTTGTTTTTCTGACACTGTTTTGGTCTATGGAAATAGAATGTACAAGTTAAGGTATTTGCTGTGTTGTTGTTGTTTTGTAGTGTACTGATTCGTTGGCTATACTCTTTGTCCTTTATTGTAAATCTTAGTTTGAAAGACTTATATATGTGTGCATTTTCTTTATAATGCAAAAATGTTGGCCAAATTGATAATGGGAATCAAGACTAGGGCATGTAAAATTACTGACAGGGAGAAATTATTTAAGTGGTTATTAATAGTTTTTTTCTAGTTTGATATAAATTTGTCAATTAAAAAGATTCTTTTAATTGTGATGCCATAAGCATCAGACTTATCCTCTAGTGTAAACAATTAAGAAAACTGGACAAAATATAAAATAAGAGATTATCAAACAAAGGAAGGAATCAATACTTAGGATGTTGGTAAGAATAGGATGTCAAGAGGAATAGGATACCAAAAATAAAGAAAGTCAGAGAAAGAACCCTCAAAAATATCTTTTTAAATTTCCCCCTTAGTCCTTGGCTAATTTCCATGCTGCATATGAACAGGGCACACCCCAGGGCTTTAGACCACAACAGCTGCTGGAATATGGGCAAGTATCTGATAAGCTGCTCAGCCAGAGACATTGAGAATTGAACCCATGGAGAGACTTTTCCATTCAAATATCAGTAAAGCCCTTTGCAGGGATTATAGACAAGGTCCTCAGCGTAAGGCAGAACTAAAGTGGACCAACTGTAACTTTATAAACAAGCCTGACAAAATAAAGGTGATCCACTAATAATTTGTCTGAACAAAACTCTGAACTCTGTTGAGGAAGATAATCGAAAGCCTCTATAACCTCTTCCTGGCAATGTGTACACGTAAAACAGAGTTTCTTAACATGGTTATCAGCAGGAAAACGGACTCATATAATCAAAAGTTAAGAGTCATAGAAGTAGGCCATTAGATAGTCTAGATATTTATGCTAGCAAACATTTCAATAAAACAATGATTGATATGTTAAAGAACACAGGAAAGAATGTACAAAATACAACAAATATGAATTACTTGAATAGGTATTAAGAATCATATGTATATTCCAGAATAGCAAAATGTAGAATCTGTAATAAAGATCTCATTAGGTGTAATTTTAAGCAGAAGTCAAGGTTAGAGAACTCAAACCTCTATTTTCTGTAGAGGTCTATAGAAAATACCTAAACTTAAACACACACTGAGAAAAAAAATAAAATTTTCTTTCAATTTTATAAGTGGAATGGAGCATAAAAGAGATGGCACACAGTTGAAAGCTGTAACATAGATGTTCTTGAAGTCCTGGAAGAAGACGAGAGAATGAGAATGGTACAAAAGTACTTCTTAAAAAAGTAAGGCTTGATAATTTTCCATGTCTGAGGAAATGCATCAGCTTACAGTTCCTGGAACTCAGCAAGCCTATGCAGGAAAAGCACGAAGAAAGCTATACCTGGACATATGAATATCAAATATAAAGGAAAATCTTAAGTGTAGCTACAGAACAAAAACACATCCGAGGGAAAGACAGTAAGAATGATGGCTGACTCCTCAAAGAAACAATGCAGGCCAGAGAACAATAGAATGAAACTTCTAAAATTCCAAAAGTGAAAGAAAACCATCTACATAGAACTCAGTATCCAGCAAAATATATCCTTCACAAATAAAGGTGAAGTGCTCTCTGTTGACCATGTTGCAATAACTGGCACCAGATTTGCTCTCAAAATACCAGACAAATTAAATGAAACAACTGTTTTCGGAGAGCAGGCAGCAGACTGCGCAGGACTGTGATCTCTGAGAGGAGGGAGCCGAATGAGACGTTGCCCCGGCACCCTGCCCCCAGGTACTGTGTGAACCGTGGAGCCCAAGGTGACCCGAGCACAGCAGGGGAGTGTTGTTCAGTTTAGAAGACAGAGCTTGGAATTGGGAGAAGAAGTTGCTGATATTTGTAAGGACACGGTTTTGAGATGAGAAGGTGTTTTGAGGAATAGTACCAGATATCCACATTGGGATCCCTTTGAGGCTTGGGCTAAACACTGAGCCTCATGTATAGGAAAAATCCATGAGGTCAGGAAAAAAACAACCGCCAGGGCCCAGAAGCTGAGCGCAATGGCCAGAACTCATACGAGGAAGGGAGATGATGAAGGTTTTAACCTGAAAGAAGGGAAAGCCCCCACTGAGTTTTGAAACATGTGTAGAGCCAACAGAAGAATGGCCAAGTGGCTGGTCTAAGCTACATCAGTAGCAGGCATATCATATCATATCATATCATATCATATCATATCATACCATACCATACCATATCATAGAGGAAGGATGATTCTGATCCCTACATAAAAGAGTAGACCGATAGGCCTCAAAATTTCAACAGAAACTGAACTGTTTGCCATAAGAAAAGTCAACACTTTTTAAATAAATTCAACAAAATAGAGACACTTGACAGCCTAACATTCACAGTATCTAGTGTTAATAGAACTGTACTAGATGTGAGAAGAGGCAGGACAGTGTGGCATGTAACAAAGAAAATAATCAGTCCAAAAAATAGTTGAAGTGACATAGGTGACAGAATTAGCAGGTAAATGCTTTTAAAATTGCTCACATACACACATATGTTCAGTAGGTTCAAGATTTAAAGGTAAATATAAATATACGGAAAGAAATCAAAATAATAAAAAATGAATCAAATGAACCTTCTAAAACCAAAAGTGTCAGAAATGAAAAATGTGCTGAATTGGATTAGCAGCAAAAGTTAGCAACTTTAGAAGATAAGATTGAGAAACTTAAAAGAATGATCAGTTGCAACTGTACAAACTAAAGTGCAGGAAGAGAAACAAGGGAGAAAATTTTACAGAGCATCAGTTGTACGTGGGACCGTATCACAAGGAGCAGCTTGCCCGTGGTGTTCCTGGTTCTCAGGCTCTCAGACCCAGACTGAAATCCACGCCACTGGTGCTCTAGCTCTTAGGCCCTCAAACTGCACCACCAGAGAAAGGTAAATTTAACGCACCAAAATGTGAACAGAGAAAGCAAAAGCAGAAGAGAAAGCTGGTGTGGAAGGACAGTTCTCTTTCACAGGATAGTTCCTGGCTGTCTTTCCATGTTTCTTCAGACTTGCTAGATTATCCAGGGACAGAAAAATTTGGCTTTGGGCATCTGAAGTAATTTAGATAAAATCCTTGATGATCTAAGATTCAGGATCTGATCCCAGCAGGTTGACGGAGAGCTGTGGTGGGAGGGGTGGGAGGGGAGTCAATTCTAAATACCTACCATGAACTCAGCATTCTTTTGATGCTTCTTTAGATGAGGGAAAAGGAAAAAACCTCTCAGTATCCTGGTCTTTCGGATTCGTGTGATTTTTATCTCCTTGTCCTCTCCATTCCCTTCCCTGAGTCTCAGAGCAACAGAGAGACGTAGAAACTACCAGGAAACCCTTTACTGGGAGTCAGGATTGAATGATTGTGCAGTGTCTTTGGGGAAGGTCTGACAGGGCTGAATTCACCTCTTAGCTCCACCACTTAGTAGGTGTGTTCAAGTGGCTTAGCCTTTCTTTCTGTTTCCTTAACTGCAATTCAAGGATTAAATACCTTATGAGATTCTTGTGAGAATTATATGAGAAAGTGTTTTCCGAACATTCGCCACATACTCCGCACTCGGTACAAGGAAGCAGCCTTCCTGGGGACGGTGGCAGAGACAGGCACAGCGTTACTGACGGTGCTGACGCCCTTCATGCCTGCTCGCTAGCATTTAGTATGTGGACGGCACTTGGTTTTGTAACTGAAGTACATGGTAATTGAAAGTAGTAAATATTGCGCTTTTTATAGTTCTTTGAAGGAGTTTGTAAAATTTCTACACATTTGTCTGAATTGTGTTTTTGCCTGCGTATAAGAAGCAATGGATGATACCTCCCTTTTAGTAGGAGAGAATCAGATACTCCCTGACCCAGTGAAATATATGAAAACAAAACAAAACAAAACCATATAAAAAGGCACCATAGTGAGAATCTGGAATTTTCATGAATTTTTACTAGACCTATATTACACCATGACCTATTGAGTTTTTAACAGCAAAAATAAATAAACAGATTAAAAATAGAAATAACCTACTGTGTTTGCATGTATAATGCGCACTTTTTTGCCCAAATTTTTGAGGGAAAAATATGGATGCTCATTATGCATGGGTATAATGATTACATGCCATGAGTATAACAATCGTGTGTATAATGTGCAAAAAAAATGTAGGTGCACATTATACACAGCAAAATACTGGGTAAATCTCCAACAGAAGAATGGACAAATACATTGTGGTATACTGAGGAATAATTAAAGGAATAACTTTAGTCACATGCATTCCTTTGTAAAAGTTTCACAGTATGATTCTGAACCAAAAAAGCAAGTTGCAAAAGGAAATGCCCTTTGAGATTATGGAAATGCCTACAAGATTATGGAAAGCTTCAAAACATAATGTAGTATATTGTTTCTTGATACATGCATGCCTATCATAATAGTATTTTAAAAATACAAATAGTATACTTAACACCAATAATGATCACCTGTGGGGAGAGGGAGGAAAATGATTAAAGAGGTCACACAAGGGCTAAGTTATATTCGCAGTGTTTAGTGGATACATGAGTGTTTATCATGTAGTTTTCCATAAGGCAGAAATATTTCATAATTTCAGAAAAGAAGGATCCACTGACTAATTTGAGAACTCAGACTCTTTAAGACACATGTCACCCTGTTTCTCAGAATAGACAGTGATGTTAAATAACAGAAATACATGAGATATACACATATATCTGAAGAAAGTGGATATACGAGGTCTGTCCTGAAAAAGTCCAGCCATTGTTAAAATAATGAGAACAGTTTATGCAACATCAACGTAACCTGGCAGCCAAGGAGAGTGGACAGGAATGCACATGTGTGAACAATGATGACTTCACTGTACTAGTCAGTGGGGGTGGTAGATGCTGCCAAATGAGCATGTGTACGGTGTGTCCATCACATTCAAAATAACTGGGTTGAGCAAAAGATCTGCACCAAACTTTGCATGAAGTTTGAACATTCCTCCATGGAAACTATTTTGATGATTCAGAAGGCTGAAGCTATGGGCAACTGGTGACTGGCAGCTTCATCACGACAACATGCCCTCTCATATATCATGTCTTGTGCAGAGTTTTTTGGTGAAGCATCAAATCACCCAGGTGACTCTGCCCCTCTACAGTCCAGATTTGGTGCCCTGTGACTTCTGGCTTTTCCCAAAACTAAAATTACCTTTGAAAAAGGAGAGATTTCAGACTGTCAATGAGATTCAGGAAAATATAATGGGCCAGCGGATGGGGACTGGGAAAATTGTGTGAGGTCCTAATGTGCCTACTTTGAAGGAGACTGAGGACTCATTGTCCTGTGTACAGTGTTTCTTGTATCTTCTTCAGTACATGTCTCCATTTCTCATATTGCATGGCTGGATGCTTTCTGGACAGTCTATGAGGTGTGACTTAGACTGGGGGCCAAGATGTAATTCAGTAATTATAAAGTGTTCAAATACTTTTAAAAAGATAGGAAGCTTTCACTATCATATTTTAAAAATTAGCTTAGAATTTTTGTTCATAAACCTCAGTGTTTATTTTAAAAAAATTCATCCTTTTAACAATTTGTTTTTAGGAAAACCTTTTCATTCTTTTCACGTTATATGTGTTAAATCATTAAGCAGCAAAGACTTTGGTTTCTTCGATAAGTTAGGGAATATTGCTTACATTTGTTCTTTTTAAGAATTATGATTATTTTGAAAGGACTTTGAAATTTATTCTCTGTGGAAAAACTTCTTCTTGGTTTAAGATTTTGAACATCGTTTTTCTGTTGGTTTAGGGAAAAGAGTGCTTCTGGACTAAGTAGCTGGCCTTTATGAGTTTTAACTGGGTGTTTTAGCTACATGACCGATGATGACGAAGCTAGTATTTCAGGCGATTGCCATCAGACACTATGAATTCCCACATGATTTGAATGTAAGGGTATTATGGTGAAAACCTTAAAGACATTCCTAGTTAAAAAAATAATCTTGTTGGAATTTCATTTTAACCCATTAATGTGGCGCTTCACATTCCTGTGTTGCAGGGAAAGGTGGCTCAGACAGCGTGCATGTCCGCGTGCAAGCATCTCGCCACGTCCCTGATGCAACTTCTGCTGGAGGCTGAAGTCAGGCAGCTCACCTTGGGGGCTCTGCAGCAGTTCAACCTGGACGTCAGAGAGTGTGAACGTAAGGCGGCGAACCGTCCCTTTGCTTGTTTGCTTTGCCTGTATACCCACTTCTGTGGAAAAAAATGTTCTAAGTCTGTGAGGTCTTTGTTCCTGATGGAGTCAAAGAACACCTAGATGACAAAAATAACTTACAGGTTGCCCAGAAATAGCCTATCAGCAAGCTCCTTTAAGCACCCAGAACCGCTTAGGCTCACATGCAGAACATAGATGATCCCGGGCCACGAGGCGTTTTCAGTCCAGAGGGTGGTGTAAGGCAGGCATGCGTTTAATAGACACCGAAGAAAACGTGGTTAGTTCACAGACTTCAAAAGAGTGTAATTCCCAATCATTTCTTTTTATGTTTTATTTTAAAGCTATTTTTACAGGTTATTTGCAAACCCTTCTTAGTCTAAAGGACAAATGTTGTTTTATTTATCAGTCAGAAATGCTTTCTAGTACAGGTGGGAACAGAAAACCTTAGACAGTGGGGCTTAAACAAATAAGTTTTCTTTTTTTTTCTCAGCAGTCTTGAGTTTCTGAATTGATTTAGTTGCTCATTGATGTCACCACGAACCAGGCTCTTTGGTTCCCTCTCCTCTCCCATACTTAGCATGCGGGCTTTCCTCCCTCATCTGTGCTAGAGGGAGACGAGAAAGGAAAAAGAGGCCAGTCTCACTTAGTCCTTTTAGTAAGAAAATACACACCTTTTCAGGAGACTGCTAACAAACTTACCTGTGCGTCTCATTGGTCAGAATACAATTGTAGGGTCGCCTCCCACACTGAGGGTGATGGTAGATTGAGTGTTTGTCTGGGTGAAAAGGGGGCGTAGTCGTTGGCTCAGTTGACTCATCGCGAATCATTCACTTGGTGTTGAACACAGAGTCTGGCCTGGGGCAGGAGGACGGAGGGAAGGGTGGGTGCTGTGGTGGCCATGGTGCTGTCAGCCAAAAATGAAAAGGAACCCAAATGATGTGACTTGAAATGACTTTCCTGATTCTGAGAAAATTAAAGTGGTGGAAAATTCCATGAGTCTGCTACTACTTCTGCCCCATTTTTTTTTTTTTTTTACTGCTTATTGGTTTTCCTTGTTTGATTTTGATGACTAGAAATGAAGATTTTATTTATTGGCTATGCTATTTTTAATTAATTAATTAATTAATGAAGACTTCCAGTTCCACCCACCACAGAGTAACAGTTATCAAAGTCACCCGTATTCCATAAACAACTGTAAAACTGAATAAAATGTATGAAGCAACTCTTTTCATGCATTGGACAGCAGCTGCACAAAGCCATGATCCTGTAGAGAGGGGACATGCACAAGCCAAGCTTGTCATTCACTCTCATTTTCTGTCTGGGGGCACTGTCCAAAGAGCCTCACAGGAAGGCAGGTCCCGAATAAAAAACAGTGTTTTACCCAGATAAACAGAGATTGGCAGATAGGGTTGGTGAAGCAGCTGGGATTTGGGCAAGGAACTAGGGAACAGGGAGTGGTTTAGAGAACTAGCTCCAGAAATATGTATTAGAGAGCCCGTGAGTCTACGGTCAGAAACTAAGTTGCTGTATGCAGGGTGAAACTTTGTGAGGTTTGGCACGGAATGGCCACTGAGCATCTGTGAGCTGAACAGGAATGCCAGAGGCTAGAGAGTCCCCGGAGACACTGGAAGTCCGACCCATCAGAGTCGGGGGGCCAGCTGGAGATCTTGTGCATCAGTAAGACCTCAAAGTGCCTGGAGACACTGGAAGTCTGACCCGTCAGAGTGGGGGGGCCAGCTGGAGATCTTGTGCATTAGTAAGACCTCAGAGTGTTAGATTTTACGAGTGCTACTTAAGCTCCCCCCGATTTACCATAACAAAGCCTAATCACATGACTCAACAAGATGGAGGTGATCTGCCAATAAAATGACTGTCTGGCAAAACAAAACTCAGTAGTCCTTGAAGATGAACAAACACACAAAAATTCAGATTCTCAACCACATATCAGCCACAATTTCACAGTAAAAAGCTATAATTTGACATGTAAAGAAGCAGGAAAATGTGATCCATAACAGGATAAAAACAGGCAATAGAAACAAACCCACTGATAACACGAATGTTGAAAATAGCTTCTTTTAGGAATAGATTCCTTTAAGAATCTGAATAAAAAAATATATACATAACAATTTAAAGGAAAAGATGGGCATAATACATGACTGTAGCTGAATTTTTTTAGGTTTAGTAAAAAATATTAATCTACTGACTCTAAAAGCTCAACAGATCTTTACCAGGAAAACAAAGTCACACCCAGGTACATTATGGTCATATTTCTAACAAAAAAGAAAAAGAAAATCTTAAGAGCAGCCAAAAGAGAAAAGACACATTACATAATGGAGGGCAATGATAACAGTTGCTGCTTACTGCTTATCAGAAACAGTGCAAACTACAAGGCATTAGAGCATCTATAAAGTACTGAAAGAAAGAAAAAGCCTAGCAATCTGAAACTTATTGTTGGAAAAATAGCCTTCAAAAATGAAGGTAGACTTCTGGCCAAGATGGAGGCGTACATGGACACACTGTGCCTCCTCGCACAACCAAAATTAAGGACAACAAAGATTTAGAAACAAGAAAACAACCGGAACTGATAGAAAATTGAACTGTATGGAAGTCCGACAACCATTCATCCAGACCAGTAAGAGGGGTGGAGTCATGGCAGGAAAAAGTGGAGGTTGGTGGACACAAGTACACAGACAGCAGCTGGAAGACCCCAGGCACACAGGCAGTAGATAGCAGACCCCGGGTGCAGGGTGGCAACGGGCAGACCCAGTGAGGCTGTGCAAGGCAGCCGGCTGACCAGGTGGTCCCGCATTCGTGAGCAGATAATCCAGGTGAAAACGGAGAGTGAGACAGACCTCGAAACCCAGGGCCCCAGTGCCAGGAAATAAAACCTAAAAACACTGAAAATGCTTATAGGGGTTGAAGTGCTAGGAGAGACTCCCAGCCTCTCAGGAGAGTTCCTTGGAGAGACCTACAGGGTCCTAGAATGTACACAAACTCACCCACATGGAAATCAGCACCAGAAGGGCCCAGTTTGCTTGGGAGAAGTGGCAGAAGGCACTGGAATCCAAGAGAAAGCAGAGCAAGCGCCATTGTTCCCTCTCGGACCCTGCCCCCACATACAACGTCACAGCCCAGCCCCTGGGCTGCCCCGCCCTGGGAAACACCTAAGGCTCTGCCCCTCACTATATAAAAGCCTCGACCAGACCAAAAACAAACAAATAAAACAAAACAAACAAACAAACAAACAAAAAAACTCCAACCAAACCAAAGATGGCTCAAATGGGAGAACAGATCAAAGCCCCAGAGCCAATTCACTAAGTGACCAAGAGATAGCCAACCTATCAGATGCACAGTTGAAAGCATTGGTGATCAGGATTCTCACAGAATTGGTTGATTTTGGTTGCAAATTAGATGAACAAATGGAGGCTACAATAAGTGAAATGAAGGAAAACACACAGGGAACTATTAGAGATGGGAGGAAAACTGGGACT
>PVKU01012610.1:0-33656 GCA_004027475.1 Anoura caudifer
TGGTCCCTGCCTGCAAGGGCTTCAGGGTCTGGTGGGGACCCAGGTAGTTAAAATATCACAGGGCAGCATGGAGGTGCTGTGACCAAGGGCGTGGGGTGGGGGGAGGCGAGAAATCAAGGAAGACGTTTGGAGGAATTGACCTTTGAGGTGACTTTGGAAGGTAGAGTAGGAGCTTGAAAGAGCTTGCTACTTTTAGCACAGGCTAATAACTATTCTTTGCTGTGTTCCTGCTGGGAACCAGGCTCCGGACTCAGCTCTTTCCAGATCTTATTCCCATGATCACAACCACTCTGCATCTTCCACGCCAGGGCACTAAGTCTCAGAGGTAAAAGGACTTGCTTACAGTCACCCAGACCACGAATAACGGTGATTATAGCCAACAGTCCAAACCACTTTCTCTTTGCCAGGCTCTGATCTGAGTCGTCTCACTGAATCCTCTTGGCAATTCTCCAATGTAGAGATTATTAACAGGGCCTTTTTATACCTGAAGAAACTCAGGCACAGAGAGGTTAGGTGACTTGCCCTAGGTCACACAGCTAAAAAGCAATGCAGCTGGGATCCAAACCCAGAGAGAGAGTCCAGCTCACAAGTTCTCAAGCCTGACAGGACACCGCCAGGCTGGCTCCAAGATCTCTGCTCGCAGCCACACAAGGAACGGTCTCTCCTGAGCATGACGGCAGAGCTAGCGTAGGAGGGAGGCCCTGAAAAGCTTGTAGCATGCGTCTGGCGCACCACAGCCCCCTATACTGCTGGCCGCTGTCACTAAGGAGTGATACGCAGGCACTGAAAGTGGCACTTCCCTCCCCACACTCACCCAGCGCCTGCCCCGTGCTAGGCGCCATGCTGGGCTCTGCGGAGGCAGCGGTGGACAGGACAAGGGTCCCAGAGCCATGGCCCTTGCTGCTCCTAAGTGCGTGCAATCCTGCTCCACAATGCTCCTGTCCTCAGGGTGAACCCACACGCCACGGAAGACACAACTGTATTTATAGTATGTTCTCAAATTATGTTTCAAAGGAAAAAACACTCAGCAGAGAAAAAAGGCTGGCCAAAGAAACGCTCCCAAATGCTAATAACGGTTGCCTCTGGGAGGCAGGACAACGGATGGAATTGGTTTCTCCTTAAGGCTGCTCTGAATGTTACAGTTCTCTCCACGGGAACAATGTCAAAAGGTGAGAAATGGTCCTGCTGAGGAAGCAGGGACCACAGCAGCGCTGGTGGGCATGTCCCCGATTCTGTCTGCACCACCCTCCTGGCCCCCACGGCACTGGCACCCAGCCCAAACCTTGGAGGGTCCCACCAGAACCCCTTCTCCAACATCATGAGTCAGCCCACCCTCCTGCTCCACCCCGTCCCCCACCTCGAGTTCCCACTGCCCCCCCAACCTTGGCATTCAATTTCATCCAGAAAAAAATGAGACAAGGGTTCTAAATTAGAACGAATAAATGACATTCCTATTCATTATTTAATCTGCTCTCCAACTTGAATGAACACTTCCAGGGGTAATTACCGCACGCACAACTCCAAATTCATTCCTAGGAAGCAGTCGCCGGCGGCGTGTGCTGAGGGTAACGACACAATTCAATATTTATGAAGCAACATTTCCCGAGAATATCAGGCCGAGAAGGTGCCTGGAGAAACCTCACTCGTGAAGGCAGAATGGTTTGCTTTTTGGGCACGCATGCACACACACACACACACACACACACACACACACGCTGGTACTGATTTGGACCCTCCCTCAGCCTGACTCCTGGGGGTTAGGGGGCTGGAGTGGCCAGCAGCCTGCCAACGTGAACCCCCCAGGCCGGAGACCCCAGGGAGGCTGTGTCTTTATAGACTTGCAGGCACCCCTGCTTGGAAGGCATTCAGCCATTCAAGCAAACCCTTCCTGATTACCCACACAGCAGTCACGTAGCATGTTTTAAAATCGCAACCCAAAAGCAAATAGAAGAAAAAAAATGCATGGACTGGACAAATTAATCAAAATTAGGACTTTCTACTCATCAGAAAACCCCACTAAGAACGTTAAAAGGCGAGCCACGGGCTGGGAGAGCAAGTTCCAAATACACATGGGGTGGGCGAAAGTAGGCTTTCGGTCGTGAGTGGCATCCCTTTGGGTTAATGAAGATGTTGTAATCATTATAACCTGCATGTCTTTCTCCATTCGAACAACAGTAAGTCTGCTTTTGCTCAGCCCTGCATGCCTGTGAGAGGACTTGTATCCAGAATTATGATGGGCTCTGGCCACTCAATAATCAGACAAAAACCCAGGAATAGAATGAGCAAAAGATTCAAATGGACGCTAAAAAAGAAGATGTAAATGGCCCGTGAACAGGTGAAAGGATGCTCAACACGTTGGCATATCAGGGAAATGCAAGCTAACCCCCCCACGCGACACTCCTGCACACCCGTGGGAGTAGCACAAGTTACAAAACTAAAACCTGATAACTCCAAGTGTCGGCGAGGATGTGGAGCAACTGGACCTCTCACCCGCTGCTGATGAAAATGTAAAACGGTCAGCCCACTTCGGAAATCAGTTTAGCTATTTATTATGAAGGTTAACCTCTACCTGTCCGATGACTAAGCAATTCTGCTCTTACTTGTGTATGAGAACGAATGTGTAAAGACTCGAGAAATCAGTTTAGCTGTTTATTATGAAGGTTAACCTCTACCTGTCCGATGACTAAGCAATTCTGCTCTTACTTGTGTATGAGAACGAATGTGTAAAGACTCGAGCACCTTCACTCGTAATGGCTGATGACTGGGAACAGCCCGATGTCAATTAGCAGGGGAGTGGCTGAGCGATCTGAGGCACCGCCAGGCAACGGGACTCTGCTCGGCAACAAAAAGAACCACCGTTACCGATCAAAGCAGGGTCGGGATCACACTGCAAGGCAAAATGCCGGGCTGAAGGTACGGGGCAGAAAAGAGTCCAAGCGGTGTGGTCCCATTCACGTGACGTTTGAGAAGAGGCAAGACTGCTATACAATAACAGAAGACCAATCAGTGGCTTCCCGGTGAGGTGTGGGGGCAGGGATGCCTGCGAAGGAACACAAGGAACTTTCTAGAATGATGGGAATGTTTGGCATCTCGATTGAGGTGATGGCTACAAGAGTGTTCACGTTTGCCGAAACTCACCAAACTGTATGGTTAAAACGAGTGCTTTTTCTGATACGGACATAATTAGTCAATTAAATTTTTAAATAAGTCAATTAAATTTTTAAACGAGAGCCATTCTCGGCAGACCTAAGATGTTATAAATTCTAAGACTCTCCCAGCCTTCTCCTCTACAGAAATTAATGAAGCAGCCTGCATACCAACCCTTCCCAAGAGCACCCACACCTATTCTACATCTCGTTACTCTAAGGGCAGGTATTAATGCCTCCCGTACGTGCTGCGTGTCAGGAAGCAGGGTAGCGAAACAGTAAAGAGCACAGTGTTGGGGGCTGATGATTCGGAACCCAAATCCCCATGACAAAGGAGGCAGGGACCGCTGGAGCCTACAGAAGCCTGAGCAGGTATGCGGTACTCACAGCTTCTTCCATGGGCACATGACTTCCTGGAATAAAGAATACATTTCCCAGCTTCCTTGCAGCTCAGGTGGCCTTACATCACCCCATTGGCCAGAAATTAGTGAGAAGTGCAGATCAGTGAATCCTCTTCCAGGAGCTCCACTTAAGAGAAGGTGTGCATGCCGCCTGGGCTCCCTTCTCCCTCCGTCCCTCCATCCTGTGGCCTGGAATTGGGACGCCACCCTACTGGATCACAAGGCCACACTCGGCAGAGAGACAGGAGAGGAGGCATCTAAATCACCAGTCACCGCACAGCTGCCATGCCTCGCGGCCCCGGGTCCCCACATGCAGATCATTACACAGGGAATATAAGCTTCCCTTTTGCTTCTTTTGAATTTCTGTCAAGTTCAATCAAATGCAGCGTCAACCAAAGTGAGTCTGTCTCAGCAAAGTTGTACATTTAAAATCCAGATTCTTAAAAGCACGAAAGATCTCAACAGGTTGTTTACGGAAATGAAAGTAGCTCAGTGGGTCTGGAATACGGCCTTTGAGTGGGCAAGTGGGGCGCCTAGCAGAGACAGGCGGCCGGGGCCCGGCAGGCCGAGGGAAGGGTGGGGGTCTTCGTCCAATGGCAGCGGGAAGCCAGTGAGGGGACTGAGCTGGGAAGCAGTGGCAGACCGGCTGGGCATTTTTACCGATTCCTCCTGTCCCCCCTGGAGGACTCCCTGGAGGTAGCCAAGCTCAGATGCAAGGAGACCACTTGGGCAGCCAGGTGCCCTCACCAGGCCAGCCCCCATCTGTCGAGCAGTGTTGCGGCTCATGAAAGACCTCGTGGCCCATTTCATAGGGATACAGACATCAAATGCAAATGCCTACAGAGGCGGCAGTTGAGGAAGCAGGAGGCACGTGGGAGCATACACCCCCACCCCACGGGCAGCAGCCACCCCCTGGTGCTGGCGGGAGACAGTTCCAGAGTCCCAAGGGCTTCTGATTTTTCAGGAGAGGCTCAAAAGATGGATTTTTATGTAGGAACCTAATTTTAGGCAAGCAGACCCTTTCCCCGACTGTTGAAGGAAATGTGTCCTCAGGCTCCCCATTGGTGGCCCCTGAACTACCCTACCACCCCCTCTTGTCCCCCCCACACGTATGATCACCCCACGTTTAAAGTGGAAACCCACAGCCTACTGCTGGGGGGAGCTAAAGGCAAGGCAGATGCCACTTGCTTTGCAATTAGAACTCCAGGGTTCCAATCGGCTTGCTGGATGATCTCTGGCCCTTTTTAAACTTATTATTTTTTTCTCTTTTATTGGATGGACAAGAAACTTTTAGAAAAGAAATGCAAGGGACAAATCGGGACTTCCCTCTGAAGTGCTGAGGATCCTCCGATACATGCTCCCTGACAGATACAAGTTTGGGCCCCCTCGAGGGGATGTCGCCCTGCCTCTTGTCCTGTGATGTCCTCCTCCCCAAACTTGGTCGTTAGCAGCACCGCCTCACCCCCCCCCACCCCCAGCTGAAGGCAGCTGGCTGCAGATGAGAGGTTGTTCTGCTTTGCAGCTACTTCATTATCTCTGGCAACCGCCTTGGGGCCTGCCTGCTCCCGCCGTGGTTGATAACTCTCTTCTGCCTGACTTATTATGATAAAACTTAGAAACAGGGACTCCAGGGAGATTTTTATCCAGTTGAGCCGACAGATGAAGTGGGGAACGGACTTTTTATAGGCACGCAGCTGGGATCGGCAAACTAGGCAGCCCACAGATGCAACCCAGCCCACCCCTGCAACTTTGTACATAAAGTTTTATTGGAACATGGCCACGCCCATCTGATCATTGACGGTTGTTTTCCTGCCACAGCCATGGAGGTGAGTAGCTGCAACAGAAACCTTGTGGCCCACGAAGCCAACCACTTCCCCTGTCCGGCCTCTCGCAGAACAAGTTTGCCCAGGCACGGAGTGAAGAACGGGCAAGGGTCGAGCGCCTGCTGGGGGCTGGATCACTGCGTCGGGGACAGCACTCCCTTGCGATCCTGTCGCCCTCAAATGTGTCTTTGAGGGAGGATTTATGATCCCCCATTTTAGAAAAAAAATGAGGTGTGGCGAGGCTAGGGTTCAAACTAAGCCCAGCCCCTCGCACCCCCGTGGGTCTCAGTAGAGGGGGAAGTGCCCCAAGAGGGCAGTTCGGAAGTTCACAGGGGCCTCTGGGGGCACGACTCAGAGGGAGAGGGAGGGGGAGGCCGCGCCACGTCCCACACGCAGCAAGTGCTGCTCGTGCAGTTGGAGTCGCAGCACAACCCACGTGGCCTGGCCGAGTCCGTCACTGTCACATTCGCACAGCGAGTCGTACACGGCCCTGGTCTCTAAACGCAGGAAGTGTCCAAGAGGTTCGGTCCAATGTGGTTTCACAGACCACGTGAAAGCGCATGACCACCTCGTGTTCCTTCACTGAGTCACCCATTCACTTAAACACAATGCATTGCAGAAATTACTTGCCTTTTATTTATTTCCTTTATGTAATGGGACTAAGGCTTTTAAATATGTATATATGTAAGTCATATCCTTTATGAATATCCATTTAGGATGGCAAAGGGCATGTTACAAAATAGTTGTTATCATTAAAAGAGCACATTGAATCGGACCATCGAAAACATGCCCCACACGATTGATGCTCAGGTGATCGATGCTCAGTTCTGTCATGCCCCCCAGGTGCCCCCTTGGCCCCCCGACCCCCCACCGTGCTCCGTCGGGGAACAGCTCCCTCATTTAGCAGTCACGAGGCTGGGAGCGGGTTTCAAACTTCCCCACTCTCCGTCCCCGGCATCTGCAACGCAGAGCAGATCCTGCCACCCTCGCTGTTCTCGGGAGTGCATGGCACAGGGGTGGGTGGAGCTCTCTGGAAGTAGCTCAGGGTAACACAGTAGGGAGGGGCCACCCTCCGCGATGAATGCACACGAGAGGGTCATAGCAGCGCATGACATGGTCAGGGCTGAATTGCTGGGCGAAGGGGCATTGCTGTGGGTTCAGGTCGACCAGCCTCTAAGATTTCTTGGTTGAGCACCCGTAAGTGCCAGACACCAGGGTCCCAGCAGCAAACCACATGGACGGCGACAGGCTGCACGGAGCTCAGTGACAGGCAAGGGGAAAGCGCATCCGTTAACAGCATCGACAGAGTCCCCCTTGGCTCCTGCCCTGCCCCAGGCACTGGGGACCCCAAGACAACCACGAAAGGGGAGCGCCCCCACCCTGCAGAGCTGACACCCCAGAGGGTGATCAGGTGATAAGCCAACCAGCAAGGTCAGTTCAAATAGCAGCAGTTTCTATGAAGCAACTAAAGTGTAGATGCAAAAGGAAACAGACTGGAGAGTGGGATAGTTTTGAAGGAAAGGTGGAGAGGTGTTTCCAAGGAGCGACATGTAAGCTGCAGAGTAAATAAGATGCAGGCACATAAAGGGAGGGGACAGAGCCTTCCAGGCGGAAGAAATAGTGAGTACAAAGGTCCTGAGGTGGGAAACTGCTGACTTTGGGGGGGGCGGGGCAGGGCTTGCTCGGTGGGGGAGAAGTGAGCAGGGTTACAAGTGGCGTGCAGCCTTGAGGGGTGCAGGGAGGAGTCTGGGTGTCTCCGAGGAGCCCTGGGAAGACAGCAAAGGCAGGGAAGAGTGGACAGAGGCCGGGATGTCCGGAGGAAAGGGAGATCTGCCTCCTGTGAGCTCGGGCTACGTCTTGGGGCCATGAGATGGAAACGAGGTGAACTCAGGCCAGGGAATTCGTACTTTATGGCTGCAGGACAGAGACACCACTGCATCCTCATGGCACGGGGAGGGCGGTGTTTCAATATGACCCAGGCAGGATGGATAGGGGCAGCGAGAGACGGGAGTCAGGGAGGCTGGGGAGAGGCTTCTATTAGATCAGCGATGAACGGCTAGAGACCTGGGTGCGGGGCTGGCAGGCAGGATGGACAGCGAGTGAGGGAGCCGAGCATTAAGACAGATGTGCACCAAGGAATTGGGAGGAACAGGAAACAGGAAACCTCAGGTCCCCTTTTGCTAACAAAATGCGTACACACAGCTCCAGATAGTGACATGTCGGGATGAAATAATTTTGTTTTTTAATCTCTCAGTTATTTTAAAGCATCTTTTAGCGATGGGAAAGGCCCAATGCAAATGCTTACTAACGCGCTGGGAAGCATATTAAGACTCCCAGGCAATGCCCTTCTCCGAGTAAAACGTCGCACCACGTACAACGATGTCGGGACCTTCCTCCGGGCCGAGTGCTCTCATCCTCACAATGACTGACAGGTGTCTCAGCGACTGTGTCACCCCATGTCCTCACTCTCAGCTGAGGGCCTGGCTCCCCTTCGGACCCACATCCTCCTCCAGGCCCCGCCCCACTTCCCGGCTCCCGGTCACAAGGTAAACTCCATTACTATGACGACGTGGGCTCGGCTTCTGTTCCCTCATCCTCGCCCCACTGCCTCCCGGGCCGACCCCAACCAGGCCTTCTTTCCCGCCGCAGGCTCAAATGCGTGCAAGGGAATCTGTGCACGCACAGGCACACACACCTGAGCATCCTCCATCCTCGTCTCCAGGGGATGAACCACACGGTCTCGATGCTCCTGTCCACGGTGATAATAGCCACCGTTCATGAAACTCTCACTACCCGTTGCCGGACACTCCGCTACGAGCTTCACCTGTGTCACCTGTCCAATCCTTCCCCGTGGGGCGGTCACTGCAGTCATGTCCACTTGACAGATAAGGACACAGGGTTTAGAGGGTCCCACGAGCAGTGAGTAGGGAAGGCCTGGGGCCTGTTAACTTCCAGATAATCATCCCTGTTATTCCTCACGGGACCCTGTGACATGCAGACAGCCCTCTTCTTATAAGTGAGCATTTGGAGCTCTGAGAGGTGAAGTGACTGGTCCAAGGTCACACAGCCGGCCAGTCGCAGAGCCAGGTCTCCCACCTGATCATGTCACCATGACTTGCCTCCCCAACGGGCCGATGCACAGCAGAAACCCTGCCGACAGAGATCCGGACCGGTCACGGCTAAACCCGGAGGCCGAAGAACTCCGGAAGCAATTCATGTTTTCATCGAACGACTGTAAACGCAGAGACAACTCTTCTTCTATGCGTTTACCAGGATTTCCCCAAACTGAGACGATGCGTTTCAGAGCAAGGGTGCTGGCTTCCCACATTCATTGCAGCGTTATCAGCAATAGGCAAGGTGTAGAGACAACCTCAGTCTCTGCTGACAGATAAATGGATAAGAACAATGCAGCGTACACATCTGATGGAATATTACGCTGCCTTCAAAAGTAAGGAAACCCTGCCGTTTACAACAACATGGGTGAACCCGGGGGACATGTTCCTAAGGAAGGTAAGCCAGACATAGAGAGACACGCACTGATCGATCCACTTACATGCAGACTCTGAAAGAGTCAAACTCACCAGCGTGCAGAGCAGAGTGGCGGTTGCTGGGCTGGGGAGGTAGCGGGAGTGGGGAGATGCTGGTCAAAGGGCACCCAGTTTCGGTTACGCAGGAGAGCTGGGTCCCGGGGATCGAATGCAGTTAGCAAGACCGGATTGTAGGCTTGGAATTGCTAAGAGGGTAGATCTTAAGTAATCTCATCTCTCACACACACGATGGTAACTATGCGAGGTGATGGATGTACTAATCAGCTTGATGTGGTCATCATTTCACGGGGTATGTGTATATCAGGACATCGAGTTGTACACCTTACATGTATGAAGTTTCACTTGTTAGTTATACTTCAATAAAGCTTTAACAAAGCCAAGGTGCTGCTGTGGACTGAATTGTACCCCCTAAATTTCTATGTTGAATCCCTGACCCCCAAGGTGACTATATCTGGAGACAGGGCCTGTGAGCAGGTGATAAGGGTTGAACAGGCTGTGAGGGTTAAACAGCCCAAAAGGGCTGGCATCCTTACAAAAATTCTGCATTCCTCTGAAAAATCCACATGGAGTTTTCATTGGCATTGCATTGAATTTTGGGGTGAATTTGGGGAGAATCGACAACTTCGTAACGGTAAATCACCCCACTGAGAGCAGAGAAAGTCTCTGTGCTTACTCGGATCGCCTTCGGCATCCTTCACAAGAGGTTTAGGGTCACCTCCACAGAGGTCTGGCGTGACTCATTCCCCAGGCTCTCGATCACATCGGTGACACCTGGGAATGGCATCTTATTTTCGATTCCGTATTCGCTCAAGTAGGACATGTCAGCAGTCTGAGATGCATCCCAGTTTCAGAGACAGTGAAATGTGAAAAAGATACGTATCTCAAGGTTATTTATTCCTATTGATTGATTGCTGGTGTAGAGAAATATTATTGATATTTATGGGCTACCCTTCTATCTGGCAACATGGCTCATAAATTCTAATGATTTATCTGTTGGGGAAAAAAAAGAAGAAGAAGAAGAGACACCAGAATTCTATCTCTACCACGCGAGACCAGAGCAAGAAGGGGGTTGGATGCAGGTCGGGAAGGGAGTGCTCACCAAACCCACCCGGCCGTGCCGGCAGCCTGACCTCGGACTTCCAGCCTCTGGGACTTCGAGAAGATAAATAAATGTCCATTGGTTTAGCCACTACGACATTGTGTCGCGTCAGCCTGAGCTCAGACACGTGCACACACTTGGCTCTGAGTGGGCAAAGCGTGACTCAGACTTGGAATGCTTGGTCAGAGAGGGTCCTGTTGTTAGCGTGAGTCTAAGAATCACAGGTAAGTGATTCTTAGACTCGAAGGAGGCCACGGACTAAGGAGAATTGCGATGCTTGCAACAACCTCAAAGCAGCAGGACCTGCTGCCAAAGGTCTTTGATGGGGATGTGATGGGGAGGTAGACTCTTTTCATTTACACGGGATGCCCCGTGTTATTAACCGTGGCAATTACACCCATTTAACAGATGAGAACACTGAGGAGATAGGAAGAAAGTAAGCCATTTGCCTGAGATGAGACACCTAATGAGGTCTAGGCACTTGGGAGCTGGGCAAAGGGAGTGACAGTGTTAACTGCAGGCTGTGTCCCTGCAGTACAGGCAGGTGACAAGCCCATATGGTGTCCCCAATAGTCACAGGCCCAGCCCAGGCTATAGCAGTAAAAGCAGGAGTCAGAAGACTATGGCTCGAATCCCAGGACCACTCACTGCTTCCATGATGTGTGACTCTGAGCAAGTCACCTGGCATCTCTGAGCCTCAGTCCTGGTTTATAAAATGAGATGCTTCTCACCAAGGGGGCCATGACTGTGCAGGGAGATGGGCGAGTGGTGGACACTTAGCGCACTATCAAGCCTCAGAATATGACTGTTTTGATTCTGGCCCCGTCTGCTGCTGTTCTCAGAGCCCGAGTAACAGATACGCGACACGATGTTTCCATGAAGGCTGGTCACCCGGAGCCTTTATCGCTCTGCAAGCTGTGCTACACAGAAGAGGCAGCATGCAGGCCCCCGCCCCCAGCCCTGCGTCTCTCTGGACAATTCTGCAAGAGCCTTCCCCCATCCCACCCCAACCTCACCCGAAACCTCCATGGAATCCCATCTTCCGAAAACTGCAAACAGATCCCACTAGACATGACCAGCGGTTTGGAAAAGCTAGACTATTTGCCGTTTCTTCCTTTTTTAAGGTCTTTTGGGAGATAATTAGCAAAGGCCAAAACAGGAGGAGAGGACAGAAATGAGAGTCCACAGACCATTTCAGATTTTCTCAGCGAGCTCACCATGGCTCAGCACCAGGGACAGGTGTGGATGGCCCGCAGGTGTTGTGAACGACGCTGCTGCTGCTCCTGCTGCGAGTCCTCCCTTCACTCGAGGTCCTGCTCGTGCCCGAGAGCTGGTGCCACCTGCAGTAGGTGCCGTCGTGCTCCCCACGGGCTGAGCCCTCCCACCGTAGCTGGCCATCCGCCACTTGCATGCAGACTGCTCCCTAGAACCCTGGTCTTAGGCACTCATGACAAGGAACATAAGAGTAAATGAACCCCTGCCGTGCGCCAGACCCTGAACTAAGCTGCTAACCATGCGTCAGCTTCTTTAGCCCTCAGCAGTCTCCCTTTCGGGTCAGGATACAACCGTCCTCCTTTTCCATGTGGGGACACTGAAGCTTGGAGAAGGGCAGACAGACATGGGCCAGGGGCACGCAGTTACCACGACTTACACCCCGGTCATTTGCTTCCAAAAGCCATGCTGTTCTCAAGCACTCTGTCAGGGAGTTTCAAGTTCAAGTGGTCTCTGGGACAGGCAGGTCAAGTCAGTACAGACCAGGTGGGGACCCTGACTTGCTCTTTCTCCAGCCAGCACCCCGACGGACCCCCAAAGTATCTGCCCACAGAGACCAGGATGGGACACTTAGTCCAACCACATTATCACAGGGGAATTTATCAGCAGCTGAGCGTGCGGTGTACCAGGAAGGCAAAACAGCACAGTGGTTAAGAGCAGGGGCTCCTAGAGGCAAACAAGCATGGGTTCAAGTCCTGGCTCTGCTGCTTCTTCACTGGAAGACCTTGAATAAGTTACTTAAGCTCCTGAGCTTTGCTTTCTCACCTATAGTCAAGGATGCAAATAGAAGCCAGTCCTTGGCTTGCTCGAGAGGCTCTAGCGAGACAGTGGGCACTCAGGGGTGCTTAATGAGACGCTTCCCGTTACTACAGAAACTACAAGTGTCTGGCCCCACTGTCTCAGGCGCATCAAAAGAGACCCAGAGGACTCCTTAAACATCCAGAACGACTAAGCGCTGATCTACCCAAGAGGAAGAAAATTTTTAAAAATCATCTTACAGTGCCAGAAACTCCATTTACGGCAACAAACAAGACATCTCTGCTGCACGAGGCGCTTGCTGAGAACGGGGTACCACACAATGAGCCCCTCACCCCACTCCACGGCATGGCATCTCTAGTTCACAGAGGCCGTGCAGGTGAGCGGGAGAATCAGAAAGACTCGCTTGGCTCCCTCTGGCCCGTGCGACTTCAAGCAAGTCGCTGGTCTTCCGTGACCCTCTCTGACCCTCTCTTCCTTGCTAGAACATGCAGACAGTAGCACCTACCGCTGAGGATCGCTGGAACCGTGGGTTGATGGAGGTCAAGGACTTAAAATCCTGCCTGGTACACAGTAAGTGCTCAGGAAATATTCTCCTATTGTCATAACATGTGCTCAATACATTATTAATATTTTTTGTGATTAAATTTCCACTCTCTTCATTTACCTTGTCAACTCTTGGCCAGGAATAACGTTTCTCTGTCCTCCAAGGTCCCTGCCGGCAGAAAACAGGGCCGTTACGAAGCCTGTGTTTGTTGGGGCAAAAGCACCAACTCCAGTTTAAAGATTAATCCCCTCGAACATCCCCTAGCCACAGCAGCCAACCTCTGTGACATCAGCTGGCTCCTGTGGCTCTTTATCGGTAGCCATCATGTCATGGCACCCTCAGAGCCGTCCCAGACACCTGCTCCTGGCCCCCGAGGCCACAGGACCTCCTTCCTGCCCCTCCCACAGCCTTTACCACCCGGGCCTCTCACCCTCCTGGAATTCTTATGTCTGGCTTCCCCAGCTCCTTAGCATGGGAATACTATAAGCTCTGGAGTCAGGCGACCCGGCCAGAACCCAGCTCTAGTACTTCGCTAGCTGTGAACAGGTCAGGTTATCTCTGAGCACATTTCCAAAGGGCCAATCTTCCCCAAAGGCCACTCACAGTCCAAAGCCTTAGCGCTCTGGTAACACCTGGGTCACAGTCAGGCAGTAGCTGTTAGCTGTCACCATCCTCGCTGTCAGCAGCATCCTCCCATGGCCCTGGGTGATTCGCACAGTTGTGACAACTTGGAAGTGCTGACACAGGCGGCCGGGGTTGCACACTCCAGTGCCTGCAGTGGTGAGAGGCAGCTAGAGTCGACCATGAAGCCACCACTGGGGGCTTGGAGCCTGCTAAGCAATGTGACTGCTCACAGCTCCTTCTGATTGGACTAAACATGGACACCTGATGTAAACCAAAAAAAAATCCATTGGCTGGCCAGGGGTCTGTTGCTCAAATCTGGGAGGGAAGAAAGAGATGCTTTTAAGTCTTGATTATTTCCAGGTGGGCACTGGGTGGGTGTGACTAGACTTGGCCCCGGGCTCCCCACAGCCTGAGGAACTGAACCAGAGAGAGGGACAGGCCCACGGTTAGCAGCAGAGGCAGGTGACCATGTGGATCAGAGAGGGGAGGGACCTCCAATCCTGGGGAGGGAATGCCTGATCCCTGGGGCTGTCCCTCCGTCCCATTCAATGAAACAATCCCTCCAAGGCCAATTTCCCTGAAGTAGGTAGAAACCTTCTTTGGCATTCCGGATACCTTCTATTTTCATATAGTGCATTCAAAGTCAGGGTCAGCTGTCCCTAAAATTATCGTAGCTGGTCCACGGACCACGCTTGGAGTAGTAACATTCTCTGTGAGACAGTTTTGTCCCGAATAGTAAATAATGGCAACACGGCCAATTATAATGATAATGAAGTCTTCTTTGATCACACTTATAAAATTGCAATATCCCCAACTCCTTACCCCAGGAATTGTGTTCTGTTTTCCTGTAACACATGGTGGGGCAAAAGGAGGTTTATAGTCGCGAGTATGCAAAACACAGAGTTTATTCTTGCATTATTATTCACTAATTACTGTGTTATCTTCCAGACGAACCACTTGGCCCACCCCGAACCATTGCCATCGGTCACACCACCATTTCTCATCGCATCGAAAATGCCGTTTGCTACGAGACACCTTGCATGTACCGCTAAAAACAAAAAAACAAAAAATTGCCGATTAAACGACATGATGCGACTTAACAAGTCCTGAACTCATTAGAAAAGTCAGTGACACCAACCGCTCAATGTTTTGAATTTTTTTCCATCTTCCCAGGGAAATGTGGCCGTTGCTTTTGCCTGTTCCACTGCCAATGGGCTAATGGTAGGAGACCCTCCTGGAATCATTTCAACAGCCTAACGTAACACAACTGCGTCCACCCTTCAGTGTCTTCCTTGCTGAGGGCCCACTGAGCTCCAGGGTGTCGCTTTACCACAAGGAATGGAATCAGGATGACCACGCCGAGGACAAATGCCCATCACTCTATTCCCACGCCCTTCCGTCCGCCCGCACAGTGGCTGGGAAGAATCCCGTGGAGTGGAGCGTTCGGACGCTGAAATGGAAATGAAACTCAGCAGGCACAGTTCCGACAGCACACACAGCCCAGCAGAAGCGACAGCTTCGGGAATGGCTGGACCAATGCTTGCGCATGATTCTACAGTGACAAATACATCCTGACCGCGGCCTTCCCCAAGCACGCGGAGGGTCTTCCGCCTTTGAATCAAGTGCAAAAGGTATCCCAGTTTCAAAGATATTAAAATGGGTTTGCAGGGGGTGGGGCGAGGTGCTGTCTTTCGAGGTTATGAAATAAAGTATTTATTTAACTTGTCTTTCTCCCCTGTCCTAACTAGAATGCAAGCTCCTTGGGGGCACAGATTTTCATCTCTCCTGTTCTCCGTGGGGATTTTTCAAGCCAAGAACAAATCCCTGTAGTTGAATGGGGCTACGTACAGTGACCGGGATGAAGGTCACCTTCCGGTGGGTTGCTACCGGGACCGGCCCCCTTCTCGGAACTCCCTGTGCCCCGGGGCACTTTGTACCTCCCACTCCCAGGCACACCCCTCTGCAACCAGCTTCACAGCGGCTCCTCTGACACAGGGGACCTCATTCCTGCACATTTTCCAAAAGCACTGCCTAAGAGCTGCGTGCCATAGCTGCCAAGTTCACCGAGGAGCCCGGGGAGGACCTGCCAGGCTCACGCTTTCAACCCCCTGCACTGTTAAGACAAGGCCTGTTATCAGCTGGCTTTCTGCGGAAGGGCTCCAGCCTGAGTTTTGTGCCTTATCTTTGCTGCCTAGACGAAAGGAAATGGTCCAGAGCCAGGCTGTCCAAGTGTTATTTTCTCCTTCCAGATTCAGAGGAGCAGTGGAATTTCCACCCCCTCCCCATTCTTTGCACCAGCAGTGTGCAACAACAGTCTTCTGTATTATTCCTCCCTTTGCAAGTTGAGGCTTTGGTCTTAGCTGTGGATTTTGACATGTGCCTTTCTAGTCAGCCAGGCCCCTTTCCACTTACCCTGGCCCCCCGTTTGCCCTTGAACTCATCATAAAGTTCTTCTGCCAGTAGCCAGCACAAGCACCTTGCTACCTTCCTTCTGGTCCTCTTGCCCATAGCAAGACCGTGCACCCATGTGCACGTGCATGCACACACACGTGCTCACACATGAGCTTTCGTACTGGTCACCGCTGCGTGCGCCCAGGCTCTTCTTGACTGCCTGGCCCTGTGCACACATCGCTTCAATTTGTTCTCAGAGTGACTCCCGGGAGGAAGGAATTACCAACCCCATTTCACAGAAGACAAGACTGAAGCTCAGAGAAGGTTGCAAACCGCTCCTGAGGGCAGCGAGTCCCTAACTCCACAGCCCGAGCTCTTCCCACGGGGCACTGTTCCGCACGCAGGGACGTTACTGACGGGACAGCCTCCGCGTGCCAGGTGCACGACCCCATCAGCAGCATCTCCCTCTGGCCTCCTCGATGTCACGTGTTCTCCAACTGTCCTTTCTGCTCCATTCTTTGCCTAGTGGCATTTCCTGGGAACAGACTGGGGACTTTCTCTCTTTCTTAGGTTTCCCTTTCCATCCTATAGAAGTATATTCGAAGTGAATCTTCTACAGCTCCCTCCCTGTGCATGGTAACCACCCAGGGGGAGACTCCTACCCTAAAAGGGGTCTCCGAGCACCAAACCCACTCGGGGGGACCCCTGGGGAACAGGAATCTGCATTTTAAAGCGCATCCTTGACGCTGTCCCAGCCAATGCATTTAGGGAACTTCTGAATCTTTCCTCTCACCTTTATTAGTGTTACCTGAACTTTACTGTGCCCTTACCTGGGATCTTATTGAAGGAAGAGTCTGTATTTCTAAGGAGCTCCCAGGTAATGCTGACGCGGCAGGTGCAGGGGCCACAGGTACTGAGGGTGCTCCTCACCCTGAGTAAACGTGGGAAGCACCTGGGGAGCTGTGGGAGCCAAGCATCCCCACCCCAAGAATTCAACAATGGGCTTAGAATTAAATCAATGTCCCTCAGCTCAATTGTTTATTGGAGCAGAATTGCACTGGCTGGCAGGAGCCTCCTGTTACCTTTTCAGGAATTTTGTCAGAACCCCCACTGACCATCTAATTATGTGAACTTAAAATTAAATAGGTTATATTAGAAAACAAAGACATGTACTCAAAACATATGGCTTCTTAGTCATCTTACTGCTTGAACTACTTCTGTTCTCTTGAGGTTATTTCCGTCAATGTTACCGGTACGGAGGAGATACTATCTAACAGCTTGCTATCGTGTCTTTCTTACCCACTCTCAACGATATCGGCCCAGGAAAGCAGTTGTTAAACATTTGCCAGGGCACTCACTGTCCTCAAATACCCGCCTGCACCACGGCCCCTGGGGGCTTGACAAAAACGCCCACAGCTGGAGACTGACTACCTACGATTCCCTGAACCCAGCTCTCTCTCTCTCTCTGGGTGTGGGACTCGGAGGTCAGGGGATTTTTAGAAACAAGTGACGCAGGACATTTCTTATCTGCAGTGGGGTCACTGTAGGGTATCAACTACATTTTCATGATTAGCAAAGCTCCAACTGGACGAAGACTCTGTGTTCACTGCCACCCTTTTCTTGTGAAGAAATCATTCCTGACATATTCTGCAAAGTCCTGGTCTGGAATCCTGTGATTTGCTGTTCCATCCAAATTTGGGGCAGGGCACCCCTCCCCAGGCCCTGTCGGGGAAGCTCAGCGGAAGCTCTGTCCCCAAGTGTCCTGGCTCTGGACCCCACACCCACAAGCATCAGCCCCTGATCTTTTTTTTCCTAGTCAAGATAGTGGGCAGCCCAGAATGTTTGTGCTCAAACACCTCAGGCTCAGGTCCAAGTTCAGACCCTTTGGGAATGACTGGAGAGAATTAGGCATCAAGAGACCAAGTGACGAGGACATCAGGAAAGTTCCGCCAAATGGTAGAACCTGGAGCTTTATGGCAACGTGCCAGGGTTCGCCTGTGCCTGGAGCAGCGGAGCGGAGCAAATGGTCCTGGCAGGAGGGATGGATCCCGTAGTCCTTTGTGTTAATCGCTAGGCGTAAGCTCGACATTTCCCTCACATTAGTTAAGAACTTATGTTTGTTTCCTCACTTGTTCCTCCAGAAGCTCTACATGTTCGTGTTCCTGTCACTCAGTGACAGATAAGGAAATGATTTGATTTTTGAAACTTGCCCAAGTAGATAGCATTTCTCAGGCCTGAATTTCTAACTATGGGTGTTGGTTTTCTATTTCTGCAAAACAAATGATCACAAACTTAGTGGCTTAAAACAACACACATTCGTTACCTCGGTTTCCATCCCACGTCAGCAGTCCGGGAAAGGGTTTCCTGGACCCTCTCTGCTCAGGGGTTCGTTCCCCAGGCTAAAACCAAGGTAGGTATTGGCCAGAGACGCATTTCTCGCCTGAGCTCCCGCCGCAACCAAGTACCACTTAGATTATTGTTTACTGAATTTTTCTCTAAACAGACTCACTTTAGAAAAACTGAGTCCTGTCCTACAGTCATGTCCATAAAAGTTCTGGGTTGGATGGTCTTGTTCTTCTTTTTCTCTAAAAACATGTTAGAATAAACAACATTATTTTTTTAAAGTTGTAAAGGTTTTATCTAAAACCATCTCATGCACCAGCTGCACATACACCATCCCTGGGAACTTCTCGCTCTACCCCACCTGGACTTCCTGACCCCACACCAGCACTACCAGATTCTGGACACCTCGCAAATTCTTCCTCTTGCCAACCGGTCACAGAGAAACCACAGAGTCCTGCCTGCCGGACCCGGACAAGAGCAGGCCGAGAGACAGGTACGTATTTTTTCATATGAAGGCTTCTGTGAATTTGGCACACACATCATCAGCACCAGAAATGAATTTCCCCTGCATGTCCTAGGTGTCCACGGATGTTTTGACAGTCTCCGAAAGTATCTTCCAGTATAGTATTTAATCCTCACAAACTCTGAGGAAGTTACCAGCATCCCCACTTCATAGGCGAGGAAACTGAGACTCGGAAGTGACATGGCAGACTGAGATGCAAAGAGAGGCCCTCTGATGCATTCAGCAATGCTTTTCATTGTTGCCTTTCCCCAGATAACATGCTAGTTCTTCCCCACTGACCATTTTCCTTTTTCTCTTAGTAATAGAGCTGACAAATTTGGTAGCTGAGCATATGGCTGCTAAGAATAAACACTGCATTTCCCAGCTTCTCTTGCAGCTAGGAGTGGCCATGTGACTAAGTGCTGGCCAGTTGGACGTGAAGGGATGTGTGCAACGCCTAGGAAGAGCCCTTCTAGAGGGTGGGCACACCAGTCTTTCCCTTTTCTCTCTCCTGTCAGCTGGAATGCATCCATGATATCAGGAGCTTTAACAACCTTTTTGGACAATGAGGTGACCTTGGGGAATGGATGCCATGCAGAGTGAAGCAACAAGATAGAAGGATCCTTGGTCCCTGGGGACTTTTTGAAGCAGATCTGCTCTCTCAGCCCTAAATGGCTTCCTTCCTCTTGGACTGTTACATGAGAGGGAGATAGACCTTTACCTTGTCTAAGTCACTGTTACTTAGGTCTCTGTTATTCACAGCTGATCCTCTACACAGCTACATAAAGTCACACTGAGGGAGAGGCCAAGGTCTCAAAGTCCCCATTGTTTTCTTGAGAACGGAACGCTTTGCCCACAGTGGAGCTGTGAGAGCAGAGAAGGTGGCTGAGTCACGGCCCACAGGTGGTGCTTTGTAAATGCAAATCCACTTAGGTAGAGCCTGGATCCAAGTCCTCGGTCCCTGCCTCCGACAAGCAATCTGGCACCAAAGATCCATTTCCTCTGCAAGTTCCTCTTAACAATGTGTGTCCTGTACGCCAGCTGCTCAGCAGGGATTGAAAAACAGAACCGAAGCAGCCCCACTATGCATGCCAGGCACCGATAATATCAGGTGAAAGCCAGCCAGGTTGGCAAGACTCTGATGCCTCCTTCCCTGAGCTCTTCTGAGAATATCAGACACAGCAGATGATGGTAATGGGGGGGCTGGAATGCTATTAGGGCGGGGAGAGCGAGTCCAAGCTCCACCACTCCTGCCCAGAGACGGCAGGGACAGAAGGAGCAGCTTTGGGCAGGAGCCTATTGGGCGAGCCCAGAAGGAGAAGGATTGTCATTTCCGGAAGCATCGCCAATGCCGGCTGTTAAGTAGGGTTACCTACTGGTTTTGCAACGCTGGTCCAGCCCCTGGGATGCTGCCGGCATGTTCTCACTTCTCAAATTGTGATTTCACACATCAGCAACAGCGAGAGGTGGAATCCTTCCGGATTGCAGCCGCCTCCAGGCCTGACTCCCCATTGGAGTCTCCCCAAGTCGCTTCCAATAGGGCTGCCAATATGTAATTTCTGGCTTATTGATTTTCTCCGCCCCTCCTCCACTCCATTAGCTGCGACAAAGGATACAAGATACTGCCAGCCTGGCAGAAGGAAAAGCAATTAATTGGAGGTCAGTATCCAGAACTGAAGAAATAGTGGGAACCATTCATACTGTTTATTTATTGCCCACAACACGTCGGGCATCGTGCCGAGTGACTGATACCTTTGGTTTAGTGATAACGGCTGATATTTATGGAGTAGTTACGGTACACCTGACACCACGTTAAATACTGTCACATGTATTAGCTCATTTTATTGTCTCTAAAACCCTAAGGTGCTGTTCTTATCTCCTTGTTATTGATGAGGAAACCGAGGCATAGCAGTGGGAGGGATTTCTGAAAGACACATGGCTAAGAGGTGGTGACAGCTAGGGCCGACCCCACGCAGAGCACTTTGTGTCCCGCAAAGGGTGAGAAAAGGAGCATGCGTTCCACACCGTCCTACTGGCGTTGTCCCATGAATGCTTCGAGAAGCCCGATGGGACGGGACGAGTGAGAGGAGAGTACGTGCAGCCTTGCCCATCAGACAGACGAGGAAGGCTCGCCCATCTCTTTGTCATGTCCCAGGGCCTTGCTGAGGACAAGGGGGAGAGCCCGGAGGGGCTGGTCCTCTCCCTTTGCTTTCTGAGCCCTGCAGACGAGCAGAGGTTTTGTAACCCAGGCCACGCTGAAGAGCCATCTCGCAGGCCAGCGGCCCCTGAGCTGTGGGGGTGAGGCTGGCAGAGGAAGTTGCATGGACTGCCGTGTCCCTGAACCTCCACACCAGTTGGATGGTCTCCCCTGCCCGAGACAATGCCCTGTGGACCGGGAACCAATAGGAGGCAAACAGCTTGCTCTGGAGGAAGAGACCCAAAGAGTTTTCAGGAGGCCTGAGGTCTCACATGCAACCCTTTAGACTGCCTGAGACGGTCCCTGGCCTCTCTCAGGGTTCAACACGCATCAACTTGCGGAGGCTGATTGATTGACAGGCAGGGCGCGGCCTCCGCCTTGCCTCCCTTGCTGTGCCACGGTGACATGTGAAATCCATAGAGACGGAAAGTAGAAGACAGGTGACCAGGGGCTGGCAGGACAGGGAAATGGGAGTTTGTTGTTTTGTGGGGACAGAGTTTCAGTTTTGCAAAATAAAGAAGTTCCGGAGGTGGAGGGTGGCGACGGTTATGCAAGGATGCGAATGTACTTCATGCCATTGAACTGTGCACTTAAAATGCTTAAAATGGGAACTTTTATACCAAATATATTTTGCCACCATAAAAGCATAACGAAAAAAAACTACGTGGGAGCCCCTAGGACACAATGAACTTTTTAAACTGACATTTCCCGGGGGTGTGGACTCCAGCATCCCCGATCTCAAAGGTAGCCAGCCCTCACACACAGCCTTCAGGCAGTGGGGACAGTGACACCGCCCAGGGTCTAGAAAGAAGCTGAGGGGGTGGCAACCAGATGACGTAGTTCCCTGAAGCCGCTCTCACCCAACGTGTCTCCAAGGCAGGACCCCACCTCGGTCCTTTCCAAGGCATCTCCCTCTCCCACTGCCTCCCTAGGACCGGGCACATGTAATGATGATGTTTATTAACGCAGCCACCGACCGAGGGAACTCACTGAACCGTCATGACCCATGAGGCAGGTACCACCCTCGCCTTCATTTGAAAGGGGAGGGAACTGAGGCACAGAAACGTTCAGTCACTTGCCCAAGCTTTCACAGGCGGCTGGGGACAGAGGCAGGATGCAGGCGGCTGGCTCTGGAGCCACATTCTCAACCATCCCGCCTGTGGCCATTCTGAAGCCGTGGATTGCACTCAGGAGGAGAGGGACTCCCAAATGTGAGGGGTTTTGCGGCTGATTCAGTCGGGGATTTTGTGAAGTCAGGTCTCATCAGAGAAGACACCCACCACAAGGCTGCGGATGCCAGTGGCTGCTCCCTCGAACTGAGTGACGTCCGTGTCCCAGGGCACCCTCTCCTTGAATCCTTACCATCCTGCCGGGAGGGCAGGTCCGACCCCTACTTGAGAGATGAGGACAGTGGGGCTCAGAGTCACCAGCCAGCTCGCCCGTGTCCACACCTGGGCTGGGACTGAAAGCCAGGTGTGGCTGACTTGAGAGACTCTTATCTACCCCTGGACCCAGCTCTTCTCAACCGAGGCTTATTCGCTCCCCTCCCCTCCGACTCAGGGGCCACTTGGCAATAACTAGAGATATTTTTGGCTGGACTCAACAGGGGGCCACTGGCGTGTGGTGGCTGGAGGTCGGGGATGCTGCTGAACACCCTGCGAGGGCCAGCACAGTCCCCCCCACAAGGAACTGTCCACTCAGCATGTCAGCCGAGCTGAGGTGGGGGCCCTGCCTCACCTTTAGGCTCTGAGTAAAAGCAGCGTGGCCCTCTCGGCTTTAGGTTTTTAAAAAGTCCCCCAAAGTCTTAAAATACACCCCGTGGCACGTCAGCCGTGGCTCTCTCTCTGGGCGGTGCGAACGCTGGTGAGTTTTATTTTCTTCTTTTTGGCAAAACTGGCTTTTCTAAATTATCTTCAATGCATATGCATTAGTCATGCAATCAAATAAGTTTCAGCTTTTTAAAGAAGCCCAGGGTTCCGTGTGGGAGGATCCCTCTGAGTTTAGGGACAGTGGGTCAGCTTCAAGGGCTGGCTCCGTGGGGCCGTGGATGCTCCCTGCTAGGCTTCACCTCTGTGAGCCCGTTTTCTCACTGGTGACACGGAGATGAGAACCTCCCAGGTCTGTGCCACCTGCAGTCCTTCCAGATCCCTGGCCAGGGGCTGGGCGCCGCACAGCCCCAAATTTCACATGCGTTAGCTCAGGGCAACCCCCCACAAGCCCCTGAGATTGGACAACCAACCACAGGAAGAGGTTTTGCGCCCAAGATCGTGCACATGGTGAGGCTGCGGCTCGGGCCAAAGGCTGTTTGACTCTCAAAGGTGTTGACCTGTGTTCTGTACAAGTCCACCCCAGCCAGCAATTAAGGACTCAAGCAATGGCAGCTTCCACCATCCGGGCTCCTGGGGGGCACTCTGCCACGCCTGCCACGGAGAACAGGTGGGGAACCCCTCATGCAGCAGTGTCCTCGAGCTCCGTGAGCTCAAAGGGTCATGGTGTATCCGGCTCGCTCCATCCTCCCAGGCCCAAGGGGGTCTGCGGTGAACCAGCCCAGCAGCCAACATCTGGACTGATGCAGGGAGCTGCTTTCCCTCACCCTCCCAGGCAGCGGACGAAGGCCGGGCTGGGTCAGACCAGCCTTCTGCGGGAAGCAGGGCAGGGTCGGGGACAGCCACCTGGAAAAGAGGAAAGAAGCCCATCGTGGGGCTCGCAGGGGCTCTGCATCTGCAGAGGAGCTCATGCCCACTGGGACTTGATTCCCGTCTGTTCCACGGGCTGAGTGGCTGTCTGTACGCGTGGTCACCTGGTGAGTAAGCGGAGGGACCAAGAGAAAACCGGGGGCGGGGGCTGGGCCGTCTCCAAGGCAGCCGCCACTAGGCCCAGAACAGATGGGAGGAACACCTGGGGCTGTGTTCTCACCCCCCAAGACCCCCAGGTCAGCCCCTTTCTCCTCTGCCTGCCGACACCAGGCTTTTCCCAGGCTGCTGCACAGCCTGGGGTGGGACGTGCCCCCCGTCCTGGTCACTGGGCCGTAGAAGCAGGTCTCCCAAAGGTTCTAGGATGTGGATCTTCTCCGAAGAAAAGACACGGCCTCGCAAAGAGCAAGCCTCTTGCCTGGGACCCTGCTTCCTCCCCAGAGGCAGGCAAGGACCCACACCTGGAGCTGTGGCAACCATCTCACGAGATGACAAATCTCAGGACCCAGAAATACGCCCAGGGGAAAGGCCTGGGTCCTGGTGCCACTCTTAGGGTATCAATCTGCTTCTGCTCGGCAGACCTCTGGTTAAAACAGCGACTCTGTAGCTTTTGTTATCAGGGTTTGCGCTCCTGGTCCCTCACTCCCTAACGAATCCGCTGCTCTCCTTTACCAAAGCAGTCCATCAGCGGTATCAATGGCTATCTCTGCCCAGGATGGGTCCCACCGACAACTTGAGAAAAAGGCCACTTGTCTCCGCAGGCTGGGTCTCTGTCCACCCCAGATAGGTCTGGAATCGGAGGGACAGAGTTGCCGGAGCCGGGGTGTTTGCACCTCCTTGGCTTGGCATCTCGGCCCCTGCTCCTGCAGGCCGCGCACACGTTGAAGGTCTGTGCCGAAAACCCCCTGGCCCTGTGCCTGTATCAGAGCTGTTCTGATGCCCACTGCTCCTGCTGTGTACATCTCCGTCCTGAAGTCCAGCGTGCAGCGCCACAGAGGGCTCTGAGGGGAGAGCTTTGCACGCGGGCTCCATCATTACTGACGCTTTGTGAGTCTGCAGGAGGCAGCCGCCCCAGGCTGGGCTGCCGGGGCCTCCCACAGACGAATCCCTGCTCCCCATCCAGTCAGGCCCTCTGTCACACAGCAAAGAGCACAGCGCCCGGAACCCAATAGACCTGGCTTCGAACCCCAGCTCTGCCCTACTAGCTGAGCATCCTCCTGCTCAGTCCTTCCCCTCTTTTCTGGAAGCTGGGCATAGGCAGAGAACCTACCTTGGGGAGTAGTGTGAGGGCCAGGTGGCTGTATGGAAGTCCTTGACACAGTGCTTGGGACACTTCATTGGTGACCACTATTAGCTATTCTGGGTCCCAGGGGGCCACCGTTAACCCATCAGCATCCAACCTACTTAGCAGCCAAGCACTCGCTTCGCAGGGGACTGGGGCGCAGACACACGTTGGTCATAGGAACTGGGGAGGGGTCCAGAGTGTGAGAACATCGAATCCGCGGGGCTATCTCGGTTTACGAAGGACTGCTGCAAACTTGAATTTGCTTACTCCTCCCGATAATCCTTCAGGTAGATCCTGCTACTTCCCCTTTGTACAGATGAGGAAACTGAGGCTCAGAAAGCCTAAGTCGTTTGCCCAATTTACATAGCTCCTCTGAGGCTCCCAGATCAGTGCTCTTTCCATGATCTTTTTATATGTGAGGCTGGAACCCAGGAACCTGCTCCCACTCAAGGAGTCTCCCTCCTGCCCCAGAGAGGGGCCGTCCGAAATGCCCTTCGAGAGATGGTCCTGAAAGAGGGCAGAGCTACACAGACACCCGATGCTGAGCTTGAGACCCACTTCTCCCCCATTCAGAGGGTCTGCCACTTCCTGCCATGACCTGAGACAAGTGACTAAGCCTCTGAGTGTCCCCTCTGTCTCTGTGGCGTGGGCTGCCTTCCTCGTGGGCTGTTGTGAGCTGAGGCAGGAATGGAGGCCATCCCCCATCATTTATGAGGGTCACCCATCTCTGGGGTGGTGCAGCTGTGAATCCATTCAACCCTCCCCCTCCATCAGGGAAGTGGCATGTGACCCAAGTCCATCCAATCAGAGCACCCCTTCCGCCATCCACCCTGCCACAGTGATTGGGGCATGGATGGGCACATGACCCAGAGAGGACCAATCCAGTCCCTGCAGGAACTTTGTGAAAAGACCTCTCTTTCTGCACAGAGTGGCTAAGCCTGGCCTGCTGACAGCCACCACCTTCTGTCTGGGCCATGGGGGGTCAGATCCAGCTGAACCAAGTGGAGTGGGAGTGGGGGAGGGGAGGTTGCCCCAAAAGAAATCAAGATGCTGTTTTCAGAAGAAGAGGGAAGTGGGCTGGGTTGGCCAAAACAACAGATGCTCATCACAGACGTTATCACCAGGAGGTTCCGGGAACCGAGCTGACACCCTGCCAACTGTCAGACCAATGGTTTCCCGGTGATCCCGAATTACCCAGACCACTCACTGCTCAATCCCCAGCTTCTGAAAGGAGGGTCCAGGTCAGAAAGTGACTCCAGGGCCCCAGACAACTCAAGAGTGTTTGAATTCACTCCCCAGCTTGGATGCGGGCCTCGGATGATCTCAGGGTTATTTGCAACTCGCCACTCTTTTGCTGACACTGCGATTGACTTGTCAAGGTGCCTCTTCAGTGCCAGGCTTTGCTTTCCCCAGCAGCCTCCTCGGGGCTGGCTGTGAACGGAGGGCTGGGTGTCAGTGAGCCTGGGGCAGCAGCCCTGCAGTGCTCAGATGACCTGAGCTGCGGTGCAGTGGCCGTGAGGGCTGCCGGGTGGCCCCCTTCTGCTGGGGCACCTCCATCGCCTGTGCCCCTCCACCACACTTGTGGCAAATGACTTGCTACAGCCTAGGTGTCCTTCTCCAGCCCCACCACCTGCCAAGCTGACTCAGCACCTGGTCCTATCCTTTCTCTTTATAGGTAGCTGACTGACTCAGCAATCCTAGTGAAAAGACCGGGCTTTCCCCACTACTCGGAAAGGACGCCTTTGTCATGCATGAACCTGTGGGTCTGTTTCTAGAACTTTCCATTCCTCTTATTTGCCTATTTATATGTCCTTGTGCCAATAATGCACTGCCTTCATTGCTATTACTTGTTAATAGTCTTAATATCCAGTAGTTTATGCTCTTTAATTTTGTTCTTCAAGATTGTCTTGGTTGGTTCTAGACATTTACATTTTCATTTAAATCAGTTTATCAATTTCCATGCATACAAAAGGGGAATCCCATTAACAGTGTGAGGGGTCGCATTATCCCTGTAGATGAATTTGAGAGTAACTGACTTCTTAACACTTTTGAACTTTCTAACTCACAAATACACTACATCTCCCCACTTATTTATGTCTTTCATTATTTCTCCTTTTTTTTTTTCCATAGATTCTCACACATCTTTCATTACATTAACTTCTAGGTACTTGACTTCTGATTCTGTTGTAAATCGTGTCTGCTAAACTTCCTTCTACATTGTTTCTCACCTGGAATTGCATCCATGAGATTGCTGGTTATGGGCTGCCCCTGCGACTAGGGATTCTGGTTTCAAATATAAACACCCCTTGAGAAATCAAGCAGGCCTGAGACCGAACCGAGACAAGTGTGAACATCAGAATGGGGAGGTGGGGGAAGTGGGAACTTACACGTGGGTGCTGGGACTCAGAGACACGGGATGAGAATTCGGGTGCATTTTTCCTAAGCATTCACAAAACGTTTTCTATGAGTCCTTGAACCTTCGTGAAGGGTTACCTACTGCTCACCAACCACTTCCCAAACCTCCCTGAATTCCTGAATGAAGGCCACTGATTGGACTGGTACAACTTCACGGCAAAAAAAAAAAAAAAAAAAAACGGTAACATCTGCACCCACCACAGCTGTGAGGTGGCAGAGAAAGCCGATGGTCCTGCCTGTCACACTGGCCTGAGATGAATGACTTTCATTTTCCCTAAGCCACGGTGACAGTCACCCACAGCAGCCCCGCCCGGGTTTAATTTCGCATCATGTGGCTTTCACAAGTGGGTGATGGGGAACAATATTTATCGGGGAAATCTGTTTGTACCTGTAACCACCAAACCTACAGGACATTTCTCATCTTTAATTTCCTTCTTGCACTTCCTGCAGAAACAAATAATGCATTAAGGAGCGGCTCTGGGGTGGCAGGAAACGTCCCGTTCTGTAAGGGACAGAGGCGGGAAGAGAGGACGAGGTGGAACAGCAGCCCGAGGGCCCAGTGTGGTCAGCAAATGTGTTTTTGTTTGGAACACAGCAATGCGATGGGTTAAAAAAAAAAAATGATTGATATATGTAAAAATTCAGAGATTTAACGTAAAAAAATCCAGCTGTCTGGCTTCTCCTGAAAACTCAGCTCTGACCACAGAAAGATGGCAACGCGCAGGTGAGGTGACGTAACCAGGGCGCACACTCCGCAGTCTGCCCTTGTCTCCCCCCCACGCACACACACAGCCCACTCACTCACTGTGTTCCTGTGAGCGTTCAACTTGTCTCAGTTCGCCCCAGGCGGCTCTGGTCTTAAAACTGGAAGTCCCACATCCTTGCAACCCCTCCCCCCAGTCCTGGGCAAACCAATGCGGTTGGCTGAAGTTGATACCTGCCTGGCCCCATCAAACTTAGCAGGTAATATGCATACAGTACGCATTAAATACTAAGCATAGTTCTAAGCATTTTAACCAGATGAATTCACTTAGTCCTCACAGCAACCTGCAAGGCAGGTACTACAGCCATCCCCATTTTACAAGAGAGAAACTGAGTCACAGACCGTTAACGGCATGCACAGCCCAAGACTGCTCCAAGCTGGGACTTCCCTTCTTGCTTAGATCAGCTTTGTGTGGGGCCCAGAATGCTCAGGGACAGTGATGCCCTCCACCAGCCTGAGAGGATGAACTTCAATGGTCCCCAGCATGACAATGTCACTCCCCTCTTCTTGCTTTGATTGGTTAGGGCAAGGTGTGTAGCCCAGTGCTAAACAATGAGATGCAAGGAGAGATCTAGCAAGGCTTTTGTTCCTTGATAAAAGTAATGACCAGAGGGAGCCTCCTTCTAATTCCTGCTTTAAGGAGATTGTGGGAAGATGAGATGCTTGGAGCTGTGGCAGCTATTTTGTGACCTCGAGACAAGCCTAAGGACGGAGAGTCAACAGGTTCAGGAGGGTGGAGCAGAAGAGTAGAAAGAGCCTCAGTCCTCAATGACATAGTCAAGCCACCAAGCCACACGTGGAGTAACCCACCTGCAGATTCCTTTATGTCCTATTGCTTAGGACACTAGAAGTTCATTATGCTGTTACATTCCACCGAACATATTCAAACCGATATACCACAGAATCCTCAAGAACACCTTTGCTTTTCCCAGTGTCTAGCGCAGCTTACTCCCTATTTTTCTTCTCTCTGGGCTCCACCCTGACCTTGTAGAGACTTCCAGTGCTTAGGGGAACCTCCTGAGTGTGAGACAACCCCAGACCCTGTCTCACCATGCCACAGTGGAGAAAAGAGAGAGGGGAGAAAGAGTGAGGGAGGGAGGAAGGGAAAGAGAAAAATATCAACTGGTTGATAAACCGGAAGCTCACCATGTGGAAGGAAGCAAATGCAACAGAAGGTACATGTTTCCCCCAATGCACTGCATCAGTAACGTGTTAAACGCCTGCTAAGGGCCAAGAAGTGTCCCATTCATAGTCCCTTCACCTGACTTCGACGACCCTCTCCCCCATCAGCGTCTTCAGGTGCTGCCTTTGACATTCATTAGTTGTGTGACTTTAAGAAGAAAGGTCCTTCTCCTTTCCGTGCCTCAGTTTCCCTCTCTTTAAAATGAAGATGTTGCTAATGTCGTGTCCAACCTCCTGGGAATTTTGTGATGAAGTAACGCAGTAAGGGCTGTAATGTTCTCCGCAAGGCCCCTGGCACATAGAAACGTTCTCAACGTATCTGTGTTTTGGGTGGGAAGGGAAGGAAGAGAGAAGGACAGAGGGACCAGTGCGTCTGCTTTACAGGTAAGCAACCAAAACCATCGAGAGGTTAGCACTGATAGTCTCAAGTGTCCCCAATTATAACCACATTTGAATTTAAACCCAGATGTGTCCAAATCCAAATATGATTCTGAAGTAAGCAATCAAGAAAAGGAAACTGAGAATTTGTATTGCTGTCTGGGATCCTCGAGATAAAGAACATCCAAGGGGCCTTCTGTATGGCGGGCTAAAAGTTTATACTGAGCCCTTTGATAAAAGACGGTTACCCTTGGCCATAGACTAGCTGGTCTCAGCGCATCGGGAAAGCTGCCCCAAATGCCTAAGGGAATTAAATCCCCACTCAGCCGCTGCCAGATGGCCTGTGAAGCCCCGGAAACACAGGACGTGATTAGAATGACAACAACAGGGCCCCAGACTGGACGAGGACAAAACCCACTTTCAGACGACTCTCCCATGACTTCAATTAACTGTGGACTAAACCAGGCAGTTAGTTGTACAAGCACAGATCTCCCTGTGGTTTTAATTAAATTCCTCCAGATAAATCCTCGTTTGGGGTGTTCGGAAGGAAAACACGATACTCAGGCCGCGCAACTGGATCGAAACTGTGCACAGGGTGTAATTCGAGGGCGGGTGGGCTCTCCCCTTCCCTGGCGCATAGTGAAGAGCTCTTTTGTCTGATGGCAATTATTTATAATTATCATTAGTAGCATCATCATAATACCCACATTCCTATGTCTCTGTCTGATTCCCATCCATCCCAGAAAGGTCAGCAAACCACAGCCCCTGGGCTGAATGTAGCCAGATGCCAGTTTTCTAAAATTTGGAACCCAATCATGCTAATTCACCTCCGCGATGCCTGTGGCTGTTTACCTGCGCCCCGCAGAGCTGAGACCTCTGTGGTCAGCTGAACCTAAAATGTTTGCTCCCTGGCCCTTAAAAAAACGTTGGCTGACCCCTGTAGGGATGGTATAATGAGAAAGACCCCCTGAAGGACATCGCTGGCCACACTGAGGAGCTGGGACTTCACGCAGGAAGCAGCGTTAGGTTTGGAGGAGGAAGTGAGGTGGTCACAGTAGCAAACGCTGTCCCAGCCTGCGCCCAGCTCATCATGTGCTCTACCTGGATAAGGCTACTTCCTGCCAACACCTGGGAGTCTACCTGAGGGCTGTTTCTGGTAGTGCAAGCCCATTCTGCCAGGGAGCAGCAGCCTGAAGTGCCCCTCCCAGGCTGCAGCCCTCAGCCACTGGCAGACAGGGAGGTGGGGGGTCCAGACCTGCTCCCGGCGGTCCCCAGCAGGACTGAGCTCTGGCAGCACCCCCAGAGCAGCCCCTCTCTTGTCCTCTTCCTCCACTGACCTCACTGGGATGGCCTTGCATTCAAACCTTTGTCACAAAGTCACTTCTGGGGGAAGCCCACATGAGACAGATGGATCCTCGTCTCAGAAAGATCGCTCAGGATGCGCCTTGAGAAGTGGATGGGATGGGACCCTGGAAACCTGATTATTGATGTCATCACTGGCACCTTCTTCTTCCCAGAGCCCAGGCTGCCAGGGCTCCCCCTCCTCACTCTCCTCAATGCCTCCCCCACATCCAGTCAAGCCCCAAGCCAGACCAGTCTCCCTTCGGAATAGTTCGTGAGTCTGTCCACTTCTGCCCACCTGCACTGCAGCTTCCTCAGCCCAGTCACCGTTGTCTTGCATCCGAAAAATCACACTAGTCTCCTCCCTGGTCTCCCTTGTTCTCAATACAGCAGCCAGACTGGTCCTCCTCCTCCCCTGCTCAGATCCTCCCCTAGCGCCCACCTCACTCAGAATAAAATCCAAAGGCCTCCGCATAACCTATAGGGACCTTGCAATCTGCCCCCATCGCTGCCCTGACTCTATCGCCACTCACTCCCTCACCCTACTCCTTGCTGCTCCCCAAGCACCAAGCACACCAGACTCATTTGGGCCTGCACGAGCTTCCTCTCCCTGGGACACCCTTCTTCCACACCCACATTGCTCGCCCCCTCAGCTCCTTCATTTCTGCTCAGAGATCACCTTTCTTGCCAGCCAGCCCTGCCCTGGTCACGCTGTTTTAATTGCATGTCCCCCTCTTGACACTCCCAACCCTCCTTCCCTGCCTCAGTTTATCTCCATGGCACTGGCCGTCATCTGACACAACTCTGGCTTTTACCTGCTCACTTTGCTTAGCGTTCATTTTCCCCTGCTAGAACACAAGTTCTGCAATGGCAAGACGTTGATCTGCTGGATCCACAGAGCCCAGCATGCTCACCATCTATGGCAGGTCCTCAAGAAACAATCATGGGAAAGAAGGAAGGAAGGAAGGAAGGAAGGAAGGAAGGAAGGAAGGAAGGAAGGAAGGAAGGAAGGAAGGAAGGAAGGAAGGAAGGGAGGGAGGGAAGGAGGGAGGGAGGAATAAAGATAGCTGTTTATCCTATTCCTTAACCAGCCATATCGACTCCCCCCGACTTTCCTAGGCCCAGACCCTCCCACCAAGTCCCAGGCAGGCTGAAAAGAGTGAGAGAGCAGCCCCACCCTAGGTCCCGGCTCCCAGGTGTTTACAGCAGGGAGCACGCAAGCTCCAAAGTCCGCTAGACTTGCCTTCCAACGCCAGCTTCTCCATTTACCTGCCGAGTGACCTCGGGCAGGTGCTAAAGCTCTCTGTAGCTGAAGGGGTGAGCAGGCCAGTGTCTCAGGGCTTGGAGTTTCAGTGACAATCACCAGGCAATATGCATGCGGAGTTTGGTGTGTCCTTGTTTGAAAGACAAGGAGGACGAAGACGATGCAGAAAGACTGCAGCCCCGAGAGTCTACAGTCTCCCAGCAGAACTGCCAGGTCTGAGACCAGAAGTCTGCTGTCTCATCTTGGCTCTGGAATTTGATTGAGCTCAGTTCTACCTGCATCAATTCACTAGCAAATGAGGACCATTTTTCTCATGTTTTGATTCCAGCAAATAATCATTTCCTTCAGGAAAGTCTACCAAAATGATCAACAGGGAGATGTACAAATTCAAGTAGAGAGGCCCATTCTGCTCGAATGACAGCAAACCACATTTGAACTTGAGCAGATTCAATTCTTCGCTCCAGCTCAATATTTCCAGTGAACATTTTGAGAAACACAATTAGATTTTCAGTGATGGGCTTGCATTTTTAACATATGCCACAGCTGGGCAGATTCAACTTACTGCACCCTGGCCATGCTGAGCAGCACAATCTGGAACTTTCTTGGGTTATATGAACCCAGGAAAGGAAACACACTTCAGCATGAGGCCCGTGAGTCAACAGAGATGACAAATGGGAGGAGGAGCTAGGAGGCAAACCCAGAGGGGCACGACTCACCACTGAGCCCTACGGCCTAGCCTGGGAGAAAGGGAGACGCCTAAGCCCTAAGCACAGAATGACTGGTCCTCTCCCACACTCCCGGTTTGAACCCGCCTTCCTTAACAGTAAACTTAACTCAGTCCAGCCCGTCAGACTTTGAAGCATTCAAATCCCCTTGTTACACACTCGGAGGCTGAGCCCCACCCCTGGTGCCTCAGTCAGCTCAGGCTCCATGACAAAAGGCCGCAGCCCAGGGGCGCTTAAACAACAGACACTTACCTCTCTCACAGTTCTGGAGGCTGGGAGTCTGAGGTGGGGGTGCGGGTGTTGCCCGAGTGTCAGGCCCTGGTGAGAGCCTTGCAGGAGGCTGTCTTCCCACGGGGTCCTCACGGGGCAAAGAGAAAGCCCTCTGGTGTCTCCTCCCACAAGGGCACTAATCCCATCCTGAGGGCCCCACCCTCATGACCTTCTCTAACCCCTACAACCTACCAAAGGCCCCACCTCCCAACACCATCACCACAGGGATGAGGGCTTCAACATAGGAATTTGGGGGGAGCACAATTCAGTTCCTTCTGACCCCAGCCTCCCAAAAGGCATGTTCTTCTCCATGAAAAGTCCATTCATTCCCTCCCAACAGACCAAAGAGTCTTAACTCATTAGTGTCGGCTGTAAAGTCTCCTCTAAATCTTAAGATACAGGTGAGACTCAAGACTCCGTCCTGAGGCAAATTCCTCCACCCCATGAGCCTGACCCAGACAGGTTCTATACTTCTAAAATTCAGCAGTGGGGCAGCCATAGGATAGGCACCCTCAGTCCAAGGGGGAAACCGGGGACAAAGGAAGGCCGGTGGGTCCCAGCAGGTCTAAACCTTGGTCGGGCAAACGCCATGAGATCTTAAGGCTGGAGAATAATCCTGAATCTGTGTGTCTGAGCTGGGGCCTGGGAATCTGTGATCTTATTCTAAGTTCCCCAGGTCCTTACACCTCAC